>JAGKTI010009612.1:0-12547 GCA_018397915.1 Birgus latro
AGATCTTTAACTGCTAAGAGGTTAATGTAGCATAGATACAAGAGGATATTTGGTAGTTAATTCTTTTAATACAGTGATGGCCTATTTTTTCTTCCTCCAATAATGATTTTTTTTTTTTTTATATATATATAAACAGTACCTGCTGCTGGTACAGACAGTACTTTAAATTTTAGAGAATAACATTAGGTAGCAAGATTGATTTTGGGGGAATATAAATTGTAGTATGCAACAAATTGTTGGGTGTGAATAGCAGGAACCTGAGCCTTGTTATGTATGGTATTATGATTGTACTGTAGTACTTTTACTTATAAATGCATTGATTAGAAAATTTTTATTTTTAATGTCAGAAATACTGTGTGATAGTAGCCTGAATAGATTAAATACTTTATGCCATTGCAATTAAGTAATTAAACTGAAGGCTTTGCCTGAATACTGTACTTATTACAGTACCTAGAAATGTCTTTCTTAGCAGAATCAGCATGATTAAGATTACCTAGAATGTTTTTTTTTTCTTTTTTCTTTTTACAGAATCGTCACGATTCATTGCGGGACCTCATTCATCCTGATTTAGTGAGGCTGGGAAACACAGAATCACTGAAACGATGGCCGCGGTGCTCACTGCCCTGTGTTCAGTGATTACGTCTGCTCACAGCACTGGGTCTTTTGACTGGAGAGGAATGAGTATTGTCTGTGACCCTGCCAGTTTTCAGCAGAGTTGTCTGTAAGTGGATGATACCCTTTAATGGTTCATTATTAACCCTTTGAATCATCATCATCATCATCTAATGATTAACCCTTTGAATCAAGATGATTTATTTTGATGTTGTTTCCTGCAGTTACCAAATAGGTTTTATTCAGCTTAAGAAAGGCCTTTTGTCTAGGAGTTTATTGATGCTACTGTATATTGGGTATCTAACCCCATTAGTTTAAAAAGTCAGTCATAAACTGAATAAAATAATTAGGATTGACAGGAATAATAGGAAAAACACATTCCTAATCAGTGGGTTAAGGAATAATGTTTTTAACAGACAGTCTTCAAACTATATACTTTGATGTCTTTAGTATCTGTTAATTGAGTGCGAGGTGGGGGCGCTCGCCATCCATTCACTTGATGTAGTGCTGCTATGAGATGGTTGCCCTTTCCTCTCTTCCTTCTTTCCTTCCTTTCTCTTCTGTCTTTCTTCCCTTCATTTTTTCCTCTTCCTTCTGTCTACAGGTGACTCTACAGTGATTGACAAGCCAAATGGTTTTCTGTACACCAGGAAACCATTTACTATACTGTGTGTTAACCATATAACCAAGTTATGGCACCTGGTGGTTTGGTGGGTAATTAAGGCACCCCAGTTGGATTGAGCCTGTGCAGGTTTATATCCAAGGGGTGGTTGGGGTTTGTTTCTCACGTAATGCCACTCAGGGATAAGTGATGCAAGTCACTCTCATCTTAAATGTCAGGACCAACTTGTCTATCCCTGGGCTCCTACACTCTTTTGGGGAAACACAGGATTGGATGATGATGATGATGATGATGATAATTGAGTGCATAGCTATACTGAAAATTCAAATGTGGAAGGATTTTAATAATTGATCCCTCCTTACTTTCATCGACTTCATCGTATGTCTTTGGTTGTGGAGCTGCAGTGATATGTCTTACATTGGAGATATTGTTTAGGATAACAGGAAAGGAAATTGTCTCAGAGTATTACATTTTGCAATAGAAAGTTTTATTTTTTCCAAAGTATTGTTGTTTACAGGAGCAGATTTGGCAGGAAGTAACTTCTTCATTTTTTATAACTTAATGTATTTTGATCAAACTATGTAATATATTTACTGTACAGAGCCTAGCTGGGCTTTCAGCATGTAAAATATCATGGCAGCTTTGATATATTGGTGCTTAGGATGAAATGAAACACACGTCCATCTGCACAGGTCACAATTTTTCTTGCTAAAAGAAACACAGATTTTTTTTTTCCTCTATAGTTAGATATATTTTCAAATGTAGTTGTAACTGTTGAAGAAAGTTAATAATTATCACTTACTGTATATGATGGAGTATAAGGTAATAGGATATATTGGATAACCTTCAATTTTCCTAATAAAAATGAAGTTTTATGATTATATTTGCCATATAAAATGTTGTACATTGCAGATTTTAACATGAGTCAGTTGAAAAAGTTTGTGAAAAGTATTAGGTGATACTGTGGTACTGCTGCATGTAAACAGTGATCTCTACTTTGTCATCATCCATGATGGCATCATGTCACAAGTATTTAAGGTATACATTTGTATCTGGAGTACAAGATGACCCCCAAGCTTTGAGGGTGGAAAGTTAAGCCTCAGAGATTGCCGTGTACTTCATAATATACCATATATACTGTAGTAATATGTATGGCACTGTGATAAAGGGATCTGAATGTTTCTTAACTTAGAATTTCAAAACTATAGACACGTAGATGAAATGTTGCTTGAAATTCGTTAGAAAGTTTATTTGTATGCGTTGTATTTTTCCTATTGTATATTTGGTTGTATCAGTGCATGCTGGATGTGGCCACTCCAGGTTCTCTGTGAATAATATACTGTATTGTGGAGATGGAATATATTTTGTCATGCAGTTAATGTACTTCCCATGCATGATTGAGGCATCTTGTGATAGTGAATAGATTGTTTTAAATGTTTTTATCTGCTTTTGTTTTATATATGGTATTTCTGTCTTGAAGATGCAGAGGAAAAGAAATGATTAGATTGAGGAGGTTTGGCTTTACTTTCAGAGACTGTACTTAACACATGACACATCATAACAACAGTATCTCATAGTTTACTTTAGGGATGACTCCAAAGGAGGTAAAGTGCATGATAGGACCAAGGCAACAGAACAGTATGATGCATTTGTATGGTACTTGTTTAAGATTATGAAAGTAGTTAAGCTTTACTTTCTTTGGCTGTGTTTAACACATGGCACATCATGACAACATTATCTCATGTCTTACTTTGGGAATTACTCCAAAGAAGGTAAAACATGTGGTAACACCTGGGCAACAGGACACTATGATGCAGTTGTATGGTACTTGTTCAAGATTGTGAAAGTAGTTAGTTTGGTGATGTGAGTTTAGTTTAATCATAAAAAGATTATAAGTGTTAATGGCAACAAATACTTTTTAACAAATGTGTGTTGAATAGAGTGCAGCAAAAGCGCTGTAATAATTTTAACTGGGTTTTAAATTTTATTGAAGAATATACTGAGTCAGTGAAAAATGCACCACCTAATAAAACTGATATAAATTATGTGCAACCACTTATATTGATCATTAAAGTGCTTTGGTATAATTGTGGGCTTATGCTACAGCCACGTGGACATTGATGGGCTACATTCATTGTTTGTTGACTTTGAGATTATCGTCCTTATTTTTGGTTTTACCTGTGTTTTTATGTAACAAGTCAGATGAGTTCACCTGATAGTACTCCTCCACCCTGCTCTGTTCTGCACCATCTCGTCAGTAATACCTCTAGATCTGAAATCATTGCACATCACCTCATCCCATGTCTTTCTTGGTTTACCTTTTCATTGATGGCTCAGCTTCTATACAAAACCTATACGGGTCTGCCTTTGTAATGGATTTCTTTTGCTTACATTCTGGTATTCACTTGTATGGGATGTTAATTAACTCTCTGGGTGCCTTGCACTTTGGTATGCCAGAATTTTTTATACACTAAGCTAAAATAACCTACTGACATATTTTCATTGACTCAGTATAATTTTTAACAAGTGTCTGGAGAATAGAGTAGTACTGTATACTGTACAGTAAAAATCCATCACAAATGTAGCTTTGTACAGATTCAACTAAATATGAAATGTAGGTAACATATTTAAAGGAACATCTGTTTGATGATGAACCTTTATTGAAAAAGAGTGGTTTGCTTAAAAGTGAAATTGTTCCTTGATAATGGCATTTCCTCAAACAGTTGATTGTTTTATAACATTATACTTCTTTGTGTACATGGTAATAATGATTAGTGTTTTATTATAGGGTACAATGTATGAAGTACTTGAGTAGCAGTTTACATCTGAGTGTGGTCAGAGTTCCTCATGCAACCTCACTGCGAGTTACCATTTTACATAGTAAAATGATCTGTTATGATAGAAGCTTATATTAACTATGATTGTCTTGTAATTTAGATTTCTTCTTGGATTACTATCATCATCGTCATCATCACCGTCATCATCATCATCATCATCATTGCGTAATATCCAATAGTGCCATTGGATGGGGAAAAGCTTAGTGCATTATGAATCTCACTTGAAACATAAATCAGAGAAGGGCAAAGGCAGCTGTAGGCATAGTTACCCTTCCTTCTGCTCATGTATTGAAAGAGGCATAGTTGCAGACAGTATTATCAGTTCATTTTTTAGTTGACCATTTATAAAACTTAGAATATCTAAGAAGTTTGTTGTGCTCTGAAAGTCACAGCACTGTGTTTTGAAAGTCATTACTTACTCTGTCATTATTTATTGTCATGAAGTGGATCAATATTTAAGTCTGCAGCTTTACAGGGCTACCTACAGCGTGAGTGCATGTTGGTAGGATTGCCACATCCCTACGCTGGTACGGAGTTTAGGGGGACTGCACCCCCAATTCCCTCCATTTTAACTGCGTTCATGACTTACAAGGAGCATGTTGGTAATAATCTCTCTTTCTCATTACTCCAGGACTTAGTTCCAGGATCTTGCTGTGGAAGACTTAAACCCCCATTCACTCTGGTACCATCATCCATGCACATATTCACCTTTAGGCAAATAACAAATGAAGGCTGAAAAATAATTATGGTATTGCACATCATGTGTTCATCTTACATTTCTGGCTTCCATGAAATGAACAGGGTATCTTATGCTTACATAAAACCATTTTGCATAAACTGGAAGTTTCTCGGAATGCATCTATAATGTTAAATAGAAATTATATACAATACTTTACAGTCTGTTTGACAGTTATGCATGTTTCCACTGGGCAGTTCACCCATTATGTTTAGAGCTGATGGACAGGTCCATATCAGTAGAACCTGTCTTACATGAAGAACAGCCCAAATATGGCATTTTGTATTCCTAAGTGAATGCATTTAAAGTGAATGCATTTAGATACCGTGAGGCCCGTGACATGAACTCATTGGTCAGTCAGACACACTTGATCCCAGTTGGGCAGAGAGGTCAGTTTTCAGAATGGAAATGCCAGATATTTACCCTTCCATTTTGAGAATATTCGTACCCTTCTGTTTTGTTTGAGAGGCTGTTTAGGAAGTAGGCATCTGCTGATCACCAGAATATCCAACATGAAAACAGACAACCACAAATGAAAATATGTCCTAAGTATCCCTAGCATAGTCTGTGTGTTACCATTCAAGATGATAACTTATATTTTTTAGCTACCTCTAAAGTTACAAAAATTGAGTGATAAATATGAACAGTAAAAAATGTCTTTTCAGCTGTTCACTAGGTAGGAACACATGAAAACAAAACATTACATTACCATATGATCTGTATATTTTAATTCTGGTTAGTTATTATTGATATTATTATTTTTTTTTTTAGCTGTAAACTGACATAATTGAATGGTGTGTGAACCCCCCCCCCCAAAAAAAAAAAAAAATCCAGTCAGCTGATCACCAAGACTAAACTGGGCACAGTAGCATGAAAACATTACATCATCATGTAATCTGTGTATTGTGATTCCGAATGTTAATTAATACTCGCATAAAGGCCCCCTTTGTCAGCCTTGAGTGAAGACTGAGGAATTTTCCCGTATTTTTATCTTGCTGGGACACCCGTTGAGAAGAGGGAGAGAGAGAGAGAGAGAGAGAGGCAGGATAGTAGTGTTTGATATTATTGTAAATTATACTATAGCATTAGTATACAATTTTAGGAGTATAAGGCGAGAGGAAGGAGAGACGAGTGAGTGATAATATTGTACAACAAACACGTCACTCTTCTCTTCTGTCATGCTGGTAATTCAATGCCGGACTGAGGATGAATCCATCTCTTTCTCTAAGAGCAAATACTGACTTTGAAACAAAAGCCCAGAAATGAGTCATAACTTGGGAACCAGTGGCCTGATTGGATGGGAAATTGTTTTATTCTTCAAGTTCGGGCATTTCAGTGACACCTTGCTCTAACAAAAATTGCGCTGTGGTGTGCCTTTTTTGCTGTGTTACGGTAACAGACAAACAACCATTCAGAAATCGGATCATTATAATACTGTATAGATTTCTTGAGCCTTCAGAGGGTGGGGGGAAACTGTTACACCAAGCAGGTACAGTAAGTGTATTTATAAACGTGTTTATCAATCATTTATACTTTCTTTGATAATTTGGGAAGGCTTGGGCAGAGGGAAGGTCATTAGGGATGACAACAAAAGTTTGAACAAAAAAGATTTATTACATTATTATGTTCTGTTTGTATGTCGTGAGACTTCCATGTTGTGATGTGATATTGAGACCAAAATGTCCTCATATAGGCAAATGGACTGTATTTGACTACAGTCCCAGCAAAAGTCAATTGAGAACGAACATCATTGGTCAGTTATGTATAGCCTAGTTGTTTTGTGTTAATGGTATTCAGATAATATTTCTTGAAACATTGCATCTCAAATGACCTCTGAATCATAGTTTCATTACTTTTATTGATTTCAGTTAATCCATACAGTATCTAGATATATGATGGTGTTGCACCAAAAATAGACAAACTGATTCTTCTTGTATAGACTGTCTATACAACTGATATGCTTTAAGATATTTTTAGGATACTTTTGTTTCCTAAATCCCAAACAGTGCTAAAATTTCCCTTTGTAAATAATGCATCAGTTGTTCAAAATCCCATTCAGAGTTATACTAATGCCGTATATAAATGTTGTTTAATATGCTTAAGCACCTGCATTTTCATGAAGTTCCAAGATCTTTGTGTTTGGAGAGGATAATGAAACTGGCAATAATAAAATCATCAATATAATGCTTAGACAAAATGGTACTACGGTATACTGTATTATGCATCTGCCTGGCTGTCGTCTTGGTTTTTCATGAGAAATCCTTTAGCAGTTTCGTGGTTTTGGGGTAATACGGATGAAATTGGCTTTCCAAGTACAGTAAGACCTCACTATAACGGACTAATTGGGGCCCAAGCCAGTCCGAAAAATGTGAAATTCCAATAAAAGCGACATCCAGACTTACCCCTGCTAATCCGGACTTTTTGCAATATATCAGACATTAGTCCGGATTGCATCAGTGGTTTTCACCACCATTGCAGTATTGTACTGTGTTATCCTTCACTCCATTAATCAGATGGTATAATAATACTGTACTGTGCACAGAAAAACATGTCTTTTACTTGTCTTATTGTGGTGAACATAGCTGAAGTGGTCAGGCAGTCCGGACTACTTTCTGGCTTTATCGGACTTTTTCCGATATATAGGAGTTTAGTCCGATAGCTCCTCGAGTCCGATAAAAGCGAATTCCGGTCTATTGAAGTCCGTTATATCGAGATTTTACTGTAATCTATTTTTGTCAGACATAAACACGAGTCTGTGAAATGCTGAAATTTGGACCCTGAAACCTATTTTTATTATGAGAATTTAGCAGTTACATAGTTTTTGTGTGGTTCCGTTAGGTTTTATACAATATTGTACTTTATGAGTACAGTATTTGTGTATATGCTTTGCTGCATTACTTTAGCAGCACTTTCAAAAAGTCTTATGTTAGTGATTTATCATTTCTTTAACCCTTTGACTGTGCAGCCTAATAATGTGTGTCCAAAAAGCAATTGTTAACAGCTATGGGTAGCACTGTCCACAACCATTTACCTTTGTTGCAAGACTCAGGAATGTTCCTGCCATTTTATTAAGCCAAGCCAAGTACAGTATGTTTATATGATATACCATGAGCTGAAATCATTTAATTTCCAAGTTCCTTAGTATCAGAGAAGGGGGCTTGGGTCTCTGTCTTGCCCTCCTCCACTTTGTATACCGTCCACCACACACACATATCCTGTTATGTTAAGGTCATTCACAATATGCTTTGAAGAGGTATCACTTTGGGGATGATAATCTCTTACTGTAGTTTTTCAGTCAAAGGGTTCAAGAATAGTCATCTAAGGTTAACAGCTGTATTGATTTTTACCATAGTTGAATTGTTAATACTGTAATCAAAGCCTTGGAATATATTAGTGTAAGTATTTGATTTCATTCCTGTCTTAGTTGTAAAAGAACAGTCATAGAATAAATAGTTATGTAAATGAGTTATATTTAAGTCTCTGATAAATTGCATCTCACAAGGAATTGACTTGTACAGTGCAGAAACTTAATCTCTTATGTGTAAGAAGTTTAGATTTTTTCCATTTATGTATTATGCATTGTGGTAAGTGTTGTGTGTTACCCATTAGTACATTTAATACAGTATTGTATATGCATAATAACTTAGATCAGAATACAGTACATTGGAGGAAGAGTTTAGTACCAGGGATGGTGGATAAAATGTGAAGGTTTGTTTGTAATTACAAGTTGTTCTTAAAGTGATCTGCTAATTCTTAATTGTATGTTGGTAGAGAAATGCCCATATAACTTATAGTGCTGACTGAAGTATCTACAAACCAAAATTGTACTAACATTCAGTACAAGTACTGTAATTCGTGTAACTAACACATATTTATGGCAAGGAGACAGTACAATAATTAGTTTACATTAACTTATGTTCATGTACTAAAATTTTTGCCTTGTTTTTCTTTACTAACATTATTTAGCCTTTGAGGCTTAACCCCTTCGTTAGAATGACTTCATTTAACTTTAATTGTACAATTGACAGTTTTATTTCAGCTTTGGATTTACTTATGATATTAACGTAACTCCCTCACTACTGAATGTCTCCCCCAGGCTGATTGTAATCTTATGGTAATAGTAAGATTTGAAGTGATCCTCTTGACCTCTAGGTTAAGAGGATCACTTAATTATTTTATTCTGGCTAATGACCAACAATTTAATTCAGACTGAGGAAACTGTAGGCTGCAAATTATTAAGGTATATTATTAGGATTGCAGGTAATATACAGTATAATCCACAGGTAAAGTGGCCATCCCTTATGGGATTAAGTCACCTGGCTACAGATCGTTTTGTTTTGTTTTTGAAGGCTCCAACATGCTTGCATGCATCGACCTTGGTCATCTAATGGCAGCTCTCCATGCTGCTCATTCTCTGGCAGCTTCCTATTTAGTCCCTTATCCCTGAGGTTACACTCAGTGCCCTTGTCCCAGGTCTTTTTCAGTATACCTCTTGCTACCTTACCCCTAACGTTAACACTTCTCACTTTCAGCACCCAATTATCATCCCCCATCCTCTCCACATGCCCAGACCATCTCAAACTACCTCTCCTTATCACAACACCAATACATTTCAGTCACATCCTACCTCTTAACTCCTCCATCGTAAAGCTAGCCCTTCCAGGCCTCACACTCAGGGATGCACTGCAAATCCACCTCCTGATCATTGCCATTTCTGTAATTTTGAGCCCATGAATATCCTCTTCCTTTACTGCCCAGGTCTCACTACCAAACATTGTTACGCTCCTAACATTCCGCATACAAAGGTCCCTTAGCATGGAGGGAAAGCCCTCTCAATGTCAGGAGAGGCAACAGCTCCCTGAACTTCCTCCAACCACTTCTCATTCTAGCCACAGAGCTAGCCCCAGCCCCACCTCCAGCACATAACATGTCTCCCAAATAACAAAACTCTCCCACACACTCAAGAGACCCACCAGCAATTTCAATCCTTTCATGCCTGGCAATCTCCACTTGCCCTCTCCAACACACTGCATATATGAAATCAGTGTTATCTCGCAGTCTACCTCTAATACCGCTACATCTCTTATGCACCCTTTTATCACAAACACTACACAAGATGGAATTACTTCCCGTGCCCTTGTGGCAAGTCGCACTTGGCCACTCCCCCTCCTCTTTGACAGTACTGCCCCCAGCCATAGATGCCATCACTTTTGTCTTATCTGCATTTACTCTTAAGGCCTTGTGCCTCACACCATCTCTCCATTTCCTAAATCTTTCCTCTGCCTCCCATTCATTCTCGGCAATCAACACCAAATCATCAGCATACAACATCTCCCACGGGAGTCCATTTCTGAAGTCACATGAGAGGGTTTCAGGTACCATAATAAACAATGAGGGGCTCAAGACTGACCCCTGATGCACTACAGCATTCATCAAAAATCCTCACCCAAAACTCCGTTCACCCTTACCTGGGTGCTAGCACCCGCATACATGGCCATAACCACCCTAACCAGCCACTCCTTGATCTCAAGCTCTCTCATTGCCCACTTCACCACCACTCTAGGGACTTTGTCAAAGGCCTTCTCCAAATCAACAAAAACAAAGTACAGTTCCCTTTTCTTCCCTATACAGTATATTTTTCCTGAAGCTGTCGAACAATGAATATGGTGGTCCCATTGCCTGGCATAAACCCAAACCGCATCTTATCAATATTCACTCTTTCTCTAATCATACCTTCTAGAACTCTCACCATTACCTTCAATATCCAAAAGCCTTATGGCTCTATAATTTCCTCTTTCCAGGGCATCACCCTTCCTCTTGTACACATTTACAGTTATACTCTTCAGCCAGTCATCTGGGACAACACATATATAATCATATTTATCATATCAGTGACTAACCCCGCTCCTATATCTCCTACCATTCAACATTTCTGCAGTCAACCCAGACACACCTGCTGCCTTCCCAACCTGTATCCTACCTACTGTCCTACTCATAGTTGCTGTGGCAGTCAAAGGCCGAGGGTCAAACTCTGGATCTGCTGGCTCCAAACCTTCCCTGTCTTAATCAAACTCGTCATTCAACAACCAGTTGTAGTGCTCTCTCCTGGCATCTTTAATATCCCCACTGTTTACCACAACCTTTCCATCATTATTCTTCACACACTGCGCACCTATGATTTATTTTTTTTTTTTAAATGCAAAGAAGAGGGAACCAAAGACTGTGGGTCTGCAAACTGTTCCTTCCAAGAAAAAAAACAAAGACAATACAAAAGAGAGCCAAATTCAAGATCCATTAATATCGAGATGCCTGGACACACTGCGCATGAAAGACTGGAGATGGTAGGAAGTAGGAAATACAGACAGAGGAAGACAGTTCAAGAGTTGACCAGTTTCATAAATGAAGGATTGGGAGTAACGGTTAACTCTTGCATTAGAGAGTTGGACAGAAAAGGGATGATTCTTATTCTCCCTCATCATCTGATTTGCCACCTTAAATATCATATTCTTCCATTCCCCACCATTTAGGTTATCAGATAAAAGTCTCTCAGATTCAGACTTTGCCCCATACACCTCTCTTCTAGCCCTATGCTTGGCAGATAGAGATAATGGAGTGAGGCACAGACATGGCGGACACAACCAGAGGATTTTCATTCTAAGTAAGGATTCTGATATACTTTATATTGGAACTGATTTTTTTTTCTTATTCTTCCACTGTCCATTTCAATTTGATGCAGATATTCCAAAAGTAGGCTAGTTAATGCAATACAGCATAAGAAAATTGTGATACTTAAAAACTGCCATTCAAGGAGTCACAAATGTACTTGAGGTTTTCTTGTACTGCTATATTAGCAGGATACTTCTCTGTGTTATACTTTATATAGAAAAAGCACTTGCTGTTTTCAGATATTGCTGTAAGGTGTAGAAGGTAGAGTTGTGTATGTTATTTTGCCAGAAAAGAATTTTGTATTTAGGTTGGTCAGAAAATAATAGGAAATTGGTATTGACTCTGATATGGGGAACACAGTGTTAGCTTGGTATTTTTTCTATCAAAATTTGCTGACACTTCTCATGTGGCTGTGGCAATGGAATGTGTTGTGCAAAAAATGTTTGTGATAGCAAAATGAGCAGAACCGAAGATTGTCAGAGGGCAGGATAATCTCTGATGTTCATGGAGGATTGAGACATAAAGGAGACAAAAGACAGTGCTGACATGGGATTTTTGGTAGACTTTGCTGATGATAGCACTTGAAATGATATACAGTACTGTACTACAGCATGTTATCAGAGTTCCCATACATAATGTTGTATTCATACTTTTAACCTGTTCAGACATTTGTCTGTAGTTTCTTCATGCTGCCTCCAAAGATATATTCAGCTGAAGAAATATATTTTACTTTAGGATGTGTGCAACCTTGCAACAGTAGTTTGAAGTCTTGTCTAAAGTTGTATAAAATTATCTGGTAGTAGCAAGAATCTATCCCTCCATTAGAATTAAAATTTCACCCTACTGAAAGGCTTAAATGCTGGACACTACATAAAGCTTCTTTATTACTGGCAGGTAGGATGCTTTCTCTGATCAGATATGTACAAGTACTGTATGTTAATTGTTACTGATTTACTGGCTTCATTGTGTGTAGTACCACAAAGCTGTGTATCCCATGCTGGGCCTTGAATAGCCATCCTGTACTCTAAGTTACTCATCAGAGAAGAGGATCTTTGACAAAACATGCTAGTTTAT
>JAGKTI010009613.1:0-14514 GCA_018397915.1 Birgus latro
TGCATTCTGCTGCCCTTCATGCTGTTCCAAAAACCTCTGGTACGTATGGCTATCAACCTGCCCCATGGTGGAATAAGTATTGCAGAGTTGCTGTACATGCTAAGAAGTTAGCTTTCTCCCATTATCGTAGATGCAGGCAGAGCATAATCTTGTTGAGTTCAGGAGGACGCAGGCTAAAGCTCGTCTGGTACTGAAACAGGCTAGGCGGGACTCTTGGATGGTTAATGTGTCATCTGTAAACTCAAAGACGCCAATGTCTCAGGTGTGGAAGAGGGTGCGACAGATTTCAGGAAAATTTACTCAAAGCAGGTCCCCTTTGCTGATGTCTAATGGTGATCCTGTTGGTGACCCTGCAGCTGTGGCCAATATTTTTGCATCTGCCTTTGCGGCAGTCAGTCACAGGGATACTAGCTCATCAATTTTTGCCAGACAACGGAAGATAAAGGAGGCAAGGGTGCTGCACTTCTGTTCAGGGAATGTGGAGTCCTACAACCTCCCTTTCTCTTGTCGTGAGCTCCAAACTGCCCTTTCACTGTGACATGACACCTCACCAGGGCCAGATGATATTCCCTACGCAATGCTTCAGCAACTGAATGATGATGCGCTGACTTTTCTCCTCAGCCTTCTTAACAGAATCTGGAGGGAATCTTCTCTTCCCTCCTCTTGGCGTGAGGCTATTGTCTTGCCATTCCAGAAGCCAGGGAAGGCAGGTTACAGTCCCCTGGAGTATTGGCCAACTGCCTTAACATCTTGCCTGTGTAAATTATTTGAGAAAATGGTCAACACACGCATAATATATTTCCTAGAAAGGAATGAATGTCTTTCTCAGCGTCACTATAAAGGGTTACTGTGTTCCCTCTTGGTCTAAACATCAATCAGGCAAAAGAACCAGAATAATAATTCCCATGTCTTTCATAACCACATGAAACCGTTTGACGTCATTTTTACAACAGTCTTACTACTACTAGACTATTTTATTAACTACAACAAAGTGCTTTTGTACTGTATGTATGTTTGTATATACAGTATATGTATATAGTTATCGTTATATGATGGCAAATGAAGGGGTGGGGGGAAGGTGTTTTACTTTTGCATATTTTAAAATAATTTTTGCCTCATATTGTTCACTTTATCTCTCCTTTTTACCTAATTTGTGTGCTTCCTCTGCTCCCCCTGTTTCTCCACTATTCCACTGTCCCCCTCTACCTCTGTCTCACCTTTACGTTAAGTCTCACCCTGACTCATCCCTACCACCGCATGTCCACATTCTTTTATTTTACCATCTTGTTTTTTCTCCGACACCAGGTTCTTCCTCACGTTATCCTCTCTCCTCTCGATTTCCTTCATTTCCTCTCTGCTGTTTCCGTCTCCTGCAGGGGACGTCAAGGAACCAGAGTCCGGTAACTGCATTATAATCTCATTAACGTAACCAACTTTTGTGCTGCTGTGATTTATTCGTTTCACATACAAGTAATTACCATCACCAAGGAGGTTTGCGTCTGGTTCGGCTTGGTTTCTGTCTGCCTGTCTGGTACCAGCATTATGGACAAACTTTTGGATGAAATGGCAGAATAAGGATTAATGATTGGCAACCGTCAGTAGAACAAGTGATTATATTGTGGTCGAAGGAGGTCAAGGTCACTTCCATAAAAATGAATAAAAACTATTGGTTGGAACAGCACCAAATTAAGAATGATATTGAAGGATTATTAAAGGAACAAGTGATTATATATTAAGGAAATTGCATCAGAGGCAGTGAAAAATATGAGAATAATTAAATCATGCATATCTCATAAATGAAGCAAGATAGCAACGTATATCCAAGACCATAATGTTCATTATAAAAGGCCCTTTCAAGTTGTATGACCTTGAGCGTTTGTCAACAGGTCAAGGTCAATACTGAACCATTTTGATCTTGAACTTTGTTTCATTGGCGGAAGTGTGCACTCAGTGCTCTTATTTGCTTTATCTTTTACCAAACTTCCTTTCTTTATTGATGTACTTTGTTCCAGCTTACGCTGTTTTTTTCTCTTCCTCCTCCTTCCCCTCCACCTCCTTCTCCTTCTCCTTCTCCTTCTCCCTCTCGTCGTCGTCGTCGTCGCCATTAGTCTGTGTTAACTCACTGTAAGACAAGGCATCTCCTAACGCCCTCCGCTTCACCTTGTTGGATGTTAGCCAGTTTTATCTATATCTATTTTTTTTTTTTAACTTTCCCCTCCATCTTGTTACGTTATCCTATACTCCATATCTAGGTTGCCATTCTTTTACATAAAATTTCCATGTTTTAAGACGATGACCTGTTATGCTCACGTCCACTTCACTAAGTGGATATTTTTGTATTTTATCCTTGACACCACCAAACAGTTCCATCAGACTCACGAGATCATTACATATCACTCTACAAGGATTGGATATAATCTTCACTGTCTTCTCCAATATTACTAGTCTTTCTTAGTCTGATTAAATGGGTAGTTAATATTGGTGAAGGTTCTGTTGGTTCAGTAAGGAGATAAGTATGTTTTCTGCTATTTTTGTAACTGATATGTCCATCATATTACCAGTATGCTGGGAATCGAACCCGAGGCTCTCCGGAGAGAGCCAGGTATAACGGCAATGTGTTGGATTATTTTTCCTGTGTAAAGTGCAGGTTTCCCTTTTCAACTGATTATATTAAACTCTCTCTCCTGTCTTGGATACATTTCTTCACGAACAAAGGATTCCATGATTAGATGTAAATTATGCCAAAGTTAGGCACTGTACTACGAAGGATCTGCAGTTAGGTATGGAGCCTGCAGTAGTAAGGTTAACTAGTCTTGATTTGGGTGATTTTCCATTCTTCATTGGATGCTATGGCTCAGTAGAAGCATTTGACCTGAATGATGCAATAGTTATGGCCGAAGGGTGATATGATGATTCAGCTCAAAGAATGTCATTCGCAAATAAAAAGTGGTAGTTTTAGAGAAATAGTCTGATATTTTTCTCGACTATAAGGATTTTGTCAGTAAATGAAGGTCGATTCAGTAGAAAAAATACCCCAAACCTAAAAATAACTAGGGTTTAAGCACGAATAATTATTCCCAAACATTTGGAAGTGGCTGTGAAAATAGTTTGCTGGTATAAAATGAAATAAAGACACAATCAGCTGAACTGGGCTGAGGAACCGATGAACCTCCCAGACCACTTTGTTCACCTCATCCCACTAAAATATCAGGGAAGGCCTGGCCCACGTTACCGTTAAGGCAGTATTTCGAGTGTGAAATGTTTGTATGGGAAACATTTACAGAGGATTCTTGACAGTTTTCACGATTAAAACGTCTCCACAACAAGTATTTGTTATTAAAAATTTCTTGTTTTATTTTTCATTTCAGAATTCAGTATTTCGAGTGTGAAATGTTTGTTAGCTGTATATGCAAATAAAGGTGTATCATGGAACAATCTTATATAAAACTAAAGCTAAGGAGAGCTTATACATCCGACCACAGATGATGAAATGGGGTACCCTTTATAAGTGGGAAAGGAAGGTCATAAGATGTAACCCCTTAACTCCTGCACCACGATGACGTGTGTTTTAACATGTCCCCGATACATACAAACAATTCACTCCAATCTGAGGAACCTTTTCCCAGTGATGGTGTAAGAAACTGTCCAGTAAAGCTCTCCCCTGTGATAGGTCAGTCTGCTGGCTATTTCATACTAAATTCTTGACGTCCTGCAAATTACAAAGACAATATAAATTTTGTCACCAAGTGCGTGACATTTCTCAAAACTTGCCTTTATACATGTATAGATACTCTGTATACTTATTTGTATTTGCAGCTAGCATGAAAAGAAAAAAATGAAAACGAACAAGCTAGAGGGCCCATTCGAACTGAGCTCGTTCTGTTCCATAACCGTGTTCGAAGTAGATTAAAACATACTTGTACACTGTATATGTATGGTTGTTTTGGGTCTGTTGGTTTTCTGCACATCGTTTAGTGGTTACTCGCTCTTCTTTTCACAATTTTGGAACTATGAAATCGTGCTGAACACATTCGTTAATTGAAAATCTGAGAAAGGTGGTTTGTGATACCACGTCCAGGAAAATGCATAGTATTTTTGAAGTCATTCTGCCACAAAATAAGGGCGTGAGGTCGTGGCAACATGTTAATAGAATGAGAACACAACCATTATCCAAAAGAAATAAAGGTGAAACTAGACGTTAACGTCAGGGAATCTAATTTTTGACACTGTGATGAAGAGACTAAGGGTCGTACTATAAAAACTAAACTCCGGGATTGGCGAAAGTAAGCGGCAGACGCTCCTGTTTTTCGTACCATAAATAAGTTTACGCCAGGCATTCGTCACCTGGATATGGAATAAAATCGTACTGGAATGTTACAGGAGGATAAACGCCACCAGAGACCCCCCTTTAGTGTAACAAACTTAAATATTCATAAATACGATAGCCGGTTTTTCCATTCATAGACACTAAATCATTCAGGAATAAAATTTCCCTTAGCAGGCTAAAATATATAAAAAATACATGGTAGTTCATAGCATTTAAGACTAAACGTTTCCGTAACGAGTACGAGTAAACAAAACATCCGTGGCGGTGAGGTGGCGACATGGTGCATAATATTTGGAGTTATGATAATAAATTTTTCTCCTGAGTTAATATTAGACTACCTGTGCAATTTCTCAAGAGATTTTTGAAACGACAACAGCATCAATGTTTGTGTGTTAGCCAGCTCATCGCTGTAGTTTTCACATTTGAGGGAAGCCTAGCTTCTGCCTCTAGTGGAATAATATCCGTGTGTGACAATCTTGGCATTAGAAAATCATCTATCTATCTATCTATTGCCAGACACCATAATCCCATAAGGGGTGGCCATTTGACTTTGAGTTATTTATTTTATGGGGAGGGGCACTAACCCTCCACCAACCCACTTGTTGACATGTAGGGAGCACGTATGGTTTGGTTATATGGTTACCACCCAGCGTTGTAAATGGTTTCTTGGCTTACAGGAAACCATTTGGCTTGTCACTCAGTGTCATGCCACCTGTAAAGGAAAGAAAAGCAGTAAGAAGTGACAGGAAATATAGGAGAAATAGGAAATAGGAAATAGGGTTGCTTCTTGAAGTATATCACATGCACTTCAGGTGCATAGTTGATTCATGCTGCAGTCGTTACTAACTTTCTAATCTCGACATCTGCACACGATACAGGCATGTCCTATGTTTGTATAAGGTTACTAAGAGGAAGCAAGCAGGTATGATCCCTGTCAGCTGTTATTCTCTACGTGTTCATGTCAGCATACTCCACGAATAATTACTAATCCGAAGGTCTGCCCTGCACATGATCCAACTCAGGCATGTCTCGCGTCTGTACATGCTCGCTGAGTCTCCTGCTTTAGCCACTAAATCATTATATTAATTCCCTCCAGCTCGTCCCGGCGCCGCCATGACAGCTTAATCTCCCACAGCAATTTGGTCGAGTGACGAGAAGTGAGACGCATCCACACTCATGTCCTTTGGATTCTGCCAGGAATTTTCATGCCTATAATGAAGTACTCAATAGGGTTTATAAATGGTTGATGTGTCCATTACTCTTTACTTTAAATTAAATCACTGTTTTTCCCCAGAAGCTTTTAATAAATGATGATTGAATATTTGTATCTCGAAAATTGTATTCACTTTAAGTAAAATTACAGCGTTCGCCCTAAGGATCTGTTTTGTTCAGTATTTTTTCTCCAGACGATTTTGTTCAATTCCGAGGACACTTGTCGAACCTGCAGGATTAGAGGTTATAGTTTGTGTGTGTGTGTGTGTGTGTGTGTATGTGTGTTTCTTTAACAGATGGAAAAGACAACTGGCACAACTTATGTTGTCACTAAATGAACTTTCATAAGCTTTAGCTATGATATAGGAATGAGCCTCGTTGGTAACTAGTTATATCAACCGTCAGATCTGATTACACTTGGGCCCGTATTCTCGTCAAGTTAATGAAACTCCTTAGTACCTTTTCCTTAGCGATTTATTTTCCATACTACGCCCTACCTCTCTCTTATATGTTGTTTATGTCTTTTAAACACCAACATGGAATGCAAAAACGACACACAAGGGATTATTAATGAGCTGTATCCAAAAATACCTCGCAGAAGAAGAGGTGCAAGAGAACCTCCTTAATCGACAATAATACGGGCATTGACCACCAACGCGCTGTATTTTTAATTTGCCTCTTCAGCTCTGCAGCCTTCCAATGCAGGATAAAGTCGTATGGAAAAAGATATAACCAAATATATAAAAGCTCCTTGGACTGAATGGCTTATGATATCGGTACAAAAGCTTCAACTCTTCGCTTCGATGACGTATTTTCTCTTTTATTCGTGCTAACGTCAGACTATTTTGTTCAACACACAAAAGGCTTTTAGAACTGGAGGGGTTAGACACAGCCTCCTTTAACTCCTTGATAAATGGACATCCTTCCTAAGAGTAAATAAAATCGCTTGATGTTAGAAGAGAACATTGAACTCTACGTCATCGTACTGAAGGGATTAATTAGTGTGCAGCAGCCATCTCGTATAACTTTTTATATACAGGGCAGCGCGTAGCTAGAGCTCCATTAGACACCTGGCAGGATTTTGTGGTGCAGAGACTGCTCAGTCTGCTGGTGTGGGCGTAGGTGTGGTAATGACGGTAGGGAATGAATGCAGGATGTACACTTATAAGGATGACTCGGCCGTCCCCGCAACACACAAGAAATCACCTGGTGGATTGGAATAGGGTTGCTATATAATATGGGTCATCCTGTGGTACTTCCTGTTACGCACTGCCATGGTAACAACACTCTTTGGTTCCTATGACTCACTTCAGCTGAATAAAATAATGTGGAATTAACTGGGATAAAAATTAATAACAGGGTTGTCACGAGAACGAGAGGGCTGATGGTGACTCAGGCTCCGATACTCACTCTCAGCTGAAAATAATCATGTTGGAGTAACTGCAACAAAATACTTGAGCTGTGCCGACCACGTGAGCGTTAACGTCTTTAATTGAATGAGGTCGTCTTTACCTACTTGATGTCCCGGAAAATTTTAGTTATCCTTGGGAAACACCTCGTACTTCATAAACTTTAAACTGGCAGGAGTTTTTATCCTGCCATTTATTTCACAGAGTCAGTGGCAGAAATACTGTGGCTCTTCATCCTTTCCATAGCACATCTTCGTGCCGAGCATTACATTTCAGTGTTAATATCTTGCTAAAACCCAGTAGTCAAGGTAAATATGGTAATTTTATGCATAGTTAAAGTGAGAAAGTGTATAGTGAAGAGTTAGAATCAGTTTTCGTCAAACCTTGCAGTACAGTGTAGTGTACACTCACGATCACTAACTTCTGCTCAGGGGTGCTCTCTTCCTACCCCTATATACCCAGGGAAGACTGGAGGACGGGAAGAAACGAGCTCCACCCGCCTCTACCCCCGCTCCCAACCCTCCCCGATACCCCTACCCAACCTAACCATCTACTCGTCATTCTTAACTGGCAGTTACATCTCATGCTAACCTCATACTTTACACTCGTAGTCACATTACTAATACTCAAAAATAAAACGCTAGGATAGGTAAAAAGTAAACTATGGACACGCTGCAGCAAGAAATCAATGCATTATAACGTTGACAGTAAAACAAAAACATTAACAACTGCCATTCCAAGCCTCATGCTTTGGAAGCTTGCATGCGCTTGCTTGCGTGCGTGCGTGTCTGTGTCTCCGTGTTTGGGTGTGTCTATGTGTTTCGGTTTGTGTGTGTGTGTGTGTGTGTATGTGTATTTACCTAGTTGTATTTGCCTAGTTGTGATATACAGGAAATGAGCTACGATCATGGGGTCCCGTCTCTGTTTCTCAATGTCAGTTTTGCTTTGAACTCTTTTAAGTTTTTAGACTGGACGATCTCTTTGTCCAGGCTATTCCACAGGTCTGTGGATCTGTATGGAAAATTATATTTCTTGATATCCTTCAAGCAACTTGGCTTTTTTAGGTTCATTCCGTGTCCTCTTGTTACTTTCCCATCCCATACAAACAGATCCTCTCTGTCAGTTTTTTACTACTCCCATCCTGGCCCTGAACACTGCAATCATGTCGTCCCTTTCTCTCCTTTTTTCTAAGAAAGGCAGGTCTAGTTTTTCCAGCCTTTCCCTGTACGACAGATCTGCCAGGCAAGGGACCATCTTGGTTGCTGTTCTTTGTATTCTCTCCATCTTGTTTATATTTTTCTTTTTGTGAGGACCACACTACTGCCACATATTCCAACCTGGGGCAGATTGTGGTCAATATCAATTTTTTCATCATCTCCTCATCCATGTAATGAAATGCTACTCTTATGTTAGTTCTTGACTATCTTATTACCGTGTTTTTCAGGTGACAAATTATCCTGGACCAGCACTCCCAAGTCCTTCTCTTCTCTTGCTTTTGTGATGGGTTCATTACCCATCAAATAATTCAGTGATGGTCTCTTGGTACTTTTACCCGTTTCCAATATTTTGCATTTATTTGCGTTGAATTTCATTTCCCACATCCGGCTCCAATCATGAATCCTATCCAGGTCCTCCTACAGCATTCTACAGTCTTCTTCAACTTCTGCTGTACCTCATGATCTTCACACCGTTAGCAAACAGACTTGCATAACTTTTCATTCCTTCTAACATATTGTTTACATAAATCAGGAACATTACGGGAACTAACACTGAGCCCTGTGGGGACTCCACTTGTTACTTCCTTCCATCCAGACATCCTGTCCTTTAGTACTGTCCTCATTTGTCTGTCTCTCAAGAAGTCTTTCATTCACTCTAAGAGGTTCCCCTTCAGTCCTCCTATGTGTTCCAATTTCCACATAAGTTGCTTGTGGGGTCCCTTGTCAGAGGCTTTCTCCAAATCTAAATGCACACAATTCACCCAACTATCTCTCTCCTCCACACAATCCACCCAACTATCTCTCTCCTCCACACAATCCACCCAACTATCTACTCCACACAATCCACCCATCTTTCTCCCTCCTCTAGCACTTCAATCGCCCTTGAGTAGAAGCTCAACAAGTTGGAAACACACGACCTTCCACTTCTGAATCCAAACTGACTTTCTGCCAAAATGTCCATCTCCTCCAGATATATTATCCATCTGTCTTTCAGGATTCTCTCGCACGGTTTTGCAACCATGCTGGTCAGGGACACTGGTCTGTAATTCAGGGGTACTTCCTTGTTCCCTCACTCATAAATTGGTACCACATTGGCCCAATTCCATTCCCGAGGCACTTTCCCTTCTTCCAGAGAACACACAATTAAACCGTGAATGTTATCTGTCAGTTGTTCTCTGCATTCCTTTAGTATCCAGTTAGATATCCCGTCTGGTCCTGGGGCCTTCCTCACATCTTGAGTTTCTAGTAATTTGTACACTTCTTGCACTTCAGCTTTTACATCTTTTAACACTACATTTCTAGTCACTCTCTCCTCCATCGCAAAATCACTATCTCGGTGAAGGATTGATTGGAAGCATTTGTTCATTACTTCAGCTTGCATAACGCATCTTTGTAGACATTTCCCCCTACTTTCAGCTTATTGATTCCTTCCTTTTGTTTCAATTTGCCATTAACAAACCTGTAAAACAATTTAGGTTTTTCTTTACATTTATCAACAATACCTTTTACGAAGTTTCTTTCTTCCACTCTACATGTTATTGTATATATATTTCTAGCTCTCTTTTATTCTTCCTTTGTTCTGTCATTACTTCTCTTTCTTCATTCGTTCCATGCCTTATCCTTTTTTTTTTTTTTTTTTTTTTTTTTCACCTTTTTTTTAACCAGTCGTTTCTCCAGTTTTCTTTCCCGCAAATTTTTTGCACATATTTTTTTCACCCACATTACTACAGTATTCAAGAAAGATATCCCACTTCTGTATCTCTCTTGTTTCCAAGAATTCTCTCCACTCCTCTTCTTCAAAAAATTTTCTCAATCCTGTTAAGTCTGTTTTCCCAAAGTTGTATCTTCCATGCCCGTATAGATCATCTCTTGTCCCCCCAGTTCCTTCAATCGTTTGGAACTCTATCACTTCATGATCAGTTTTTCCTATAGGACAGATATTTCAGAGATTCACTTGCATCAGGTTACTTGGTTAGAATTAAATCTAGTCTCGCTGGTATGTCATCTCTCTAAATCTTGTCTCTTTTTTGACCCAGTGGGTCATTATATTGTCCACTTCCATATTTATCAGTATACTGCCCCACGAATCTTCACTACTTCGTGAGTTCCGCTCCTCCCAGTTTACCTCTTTATAATCGAAGTGCCCCTTTAGGATTATGTTGCTACTTTTCTCAGTCACTTTCTGTAGGTATCTAACCATGTCCGCCAACATCTCTTGATATTCCTCTTCATTCCATGCCCTTGTCTTTGAGGGGACATGCTACTGCCATGTCTCGCTTACCTTTCCCTCAGTTTTCTTTTACCATGTTTATCACTTCAGCCATACCTTCTCCCAATTTCACACACAGTGTGTGTGTGTGTGTGTGTGTGTGTGTGTGTGTGTGTGTGTTTATGTGTCCGACTCTGGCCATAGGCTCCACAGCCTGCTATCAAGGCACAGCAGTCCTACATACCAACACCTCTACATGTCACCACTTCGGCGCTAACACCCACCGTCAGTATTGAATACATGCTAGGGCTGTCTCATACAGGACTGGTGTATTGGTATTAGCGGGGGTATTTTTACGACATGTCCGCGGGTCTTCTGGTAGATCAGTGAAGCCTGATTTAATGAGATTCGAATCCTTAAACTGTTTCGTACCCCAGTGAGGATTCGAACCTGGGTCCGTCGGGATTGCAAGCCTCCTCTCCACCGATCGAGCCACCGCCTCCCCAAATGTGTGTGTGTGTGTGTGTGTGTGTGTGTGTATTTGCAAAGCAGTGCACCCAACACAGGGAGCCTTAGGTGGCCGTTGTTATCGTGTTTGTTTTACTGCCAACATCAAAATGCGTTAACTTCTTGCTGCAGTGTTTTGATAGTTATATTATATACTTTTTACATAATCCTAGTGTTCTATGTTTGTATTAGTAGTGGAAGTGGAACCAAGAGTGTTTTGCACGAAATCAGCTTGAGATGTAACACCCAATTAAGAATGACGGGTGGGGGGGTAGGGGTAGGGGGGAGGGTTGGGAGCTGGGTTACAGGCGGGTGGAGCTCGTTTCGTCCCCCCCCCTCCCCTCTTCCCTGGGTATACAGGGGTAGGAAGGGGGCACCCTGGCCAGAAATTAATGATCGTGGGTGTAGTTGTACATCCTGTATTCTTACTACAAGTGGTGCCAAGTACAACAAACCTCAACTGATGGCAGTTATTTTATTGCTGTTAAATACTGACACGTTTCTGCCATTTGCACCCAGCGTTCTCAACACAGGACGGAACTGGGAATTTTCAAAAGTTAATAAAGGAGGGAACCCCGGGATAGGGAACTATGAGATTCGCGTCTATGAGCCAATAGGCGGAGGGCAGTACACTTAGTAACCACACAGGAACCCTCGGCGTTAATGGGTTAAAGTCTAAGGTAATGACGCAGATGTCGAAAATCCGTGATCTTGCGTTTGACCTTTCAAGGTCACTCAAGGTCAAAGGTCATGCTGCCAAATTAAAGCCCACATGAGACTTCCTATGTCTTGGTAATAGTAAGTATATCTTCAACGAGTTTTGACTTATAGCCCCCTGAATATCCGTGACCTTGAGTTTGACCTTTCAAGGTCACTTACGGTCAAAGGTCAAGGAGCCAATTACAAATCTATTTGGGATTTGTTATATGTTTAAAATAGTAAATATCTCTATCTTCAACGAGTTTTGAGTTATAGCTCCCTGAATATCCATGACCTTCAGTTTGACGTTTCACGGTCATTCAAGGTCAAAGGTTTTGGTGCCAAATGAAAGACCATATCACGAGTTCCTGTATGTTCCTGATAGGAAATATCTCTATTTTCAACCATTTTCAAGTTAAAGCCCTCTGAAACTCCGTGACCTTGATTTTAACCTCACAGGGTCACTCGGTTACCTCCAAAATTTAAGCACTTTTTGGGGAGATCAGTGCCCGCATATCCTGAAAGTTTCATATGATTTCATTCAGCCGTTCTTCCGTAATGTTGCTAACAAACAAAGAAACAAACAAACTCCACAAAAAAAAACTATTCCTCGTCGGACTCCGCTTGGGTGAGGTAATAAGATTTCACTCTTCATCCTAGGAAGGCTTGTAGCAGACAGGAGTTAAAGTGGATATAGGGATTTCCATTCCCCATTCCTGATAATTTATGTAAGTAGCCTCATATAACGCTGTCCTGCTGCTGACATCATGAAGTTGACTTTTTTTCCTCGTTCCCTAGTTCATTTCTCGTGTGTGTGTGTGTGTGTGTGTGTGTGTGTGTGTGTGTGTGTGTGTGTGAGGGGGGGGCGGAAGGATGGGACTCACCATATACAGCTCATCTAAAAAAAGTGGAGCCGTGTTTTTTGTTTCATAAAAACACCGTTTAATTACTCCTTTTAACTATTTCTGTCTGTCATAGTGTTACATCTCTATCTTTTTATAATCGTTATGTCAGCGACCGCTGAACTTCTTAATCACGCTTTCATTGTGGCCGACTTGCAGCATCCGTCTGGTTATACACTCTCACCCCTTTTTCTGCCTAACTCTCAAATAGAATTATGACCAGTCTGTCATGTTTCCAATTGGTTAAATTTGGAACTGTTTTCCTTTATCTGTCAATACCTTTACCAATGAGAGGCTTGTTAAGCGATGTGTCCAGGCAACTGGAAATAAATGGATCTTGATTTTGACATTTTAAATTAACCCTACACAACACTTGATTGTTTTTATTGCATTAACCCATAAACCCTGAGGATTTATTTTTATTCTTGCTCTCTCCTGGTGATTTAATAAACTTTGGATAGACTTTTCTTACTGAAAGGGGTTAGATATAGCATTAATAAACCTCTAAAATATGAGAGTCTAGTCTAGGTTGAAAAAATTCATCGCAGTACCAAAAACAAAATTTAAAAGACATTAATCGGATCCATGGAGTTATATTACAATGTTTCCTCAAAAGCAGTCGACGGCTGACAAGTATCGCGTATGAAGAGAGAATGGGTGGAGGAGCATTAGTACGCCAGGCAGCGAGAGATGAGAGCCACACCGGATCAATATACAGGTACGGCCCCTGACACAGCGCTACAGGTCCCACTCGGCTCCACCAGACTGTGAACTCTACAGAATCAACAACACAGCACCTGGAGCGACACTGCCCAGGGGACGCATTAATCACAGGAACCCGATACCGCTGATTAAGAAATTAGCCTGGAACACGTGTGTCATCTCGTTTTTCCAGGCTCCCACCTCGCTGGCAGGGGAGGTGTGGCGTAGCAAGGTATAATATTTAGGTAAATCGCGTAACTACAATCAAAAAGAAATAAAATGTAAGCAGATCACATACTTCGTAGAACGGATAACAAGTGTACAATCAGGATAACGGATTGACAAGCGAGTGGAGTGAGAGAAAGAGACCGATAGAGCAAGATGGCAAAATGAGAGTCGGAGATTCCCTGGCACTGGATGGAACAGACTAATATTTAGTGGATCGTAGCGGAAAAGGATGGGAGGTGCCTTTGTCCTACAGTAGACTGACTCAGGATGATGATGATAATGACGACGATTACTAAATCCCTTCAGGAAGGGTAGGCTACCCCATATATATTTTATTTGTTCTATCTACATGAGGTTTTGTTAAGTTTATGAGAAACTTTTAGAACTTGAAGGGTTAGATGATGCTTTCATTAACCTTTTCTATAATGTAGGTTTTCTGCAGGTTGTATATACTCGACTGATGGTTGGAATGAGTACAAGAAAAAAAATATGGCAACGGAGTTGAAGGGTAAAAATGAAAGCTACATTAAACATATATAGACAGGAAGCCTATTTGCGTGTGTGTGGACTTTTATGCCTCTGTGGTGATGTCTGGATTTCGTAGAGTTTAATATGTGAAAGGGTGTACTCATTCAGCTGGGCAGGGTTTTGTTATTTTCCTTCTATCAGGTTTCTTCTTTCTCTGTGGACCCTATTTCACCCCATTCTGAGGTGAAAAAGAGGTTAAGATGATGATGATGATGATGATGAATATATACACCCAGAAATATGTACGTCTCTTTTTCCTCACTTTCTATCGTGAAAAGAAATAAAAGTGCACAAATTCCTTTGATCATACTGTAAAGCATAATTTTCTTATACGTCTTGTAATTAAAATATACGCCATACCACTTCATCTGTTAATCTACATAAGCATTGTATTTGAATTTGCTTTTCCCTTCAGCCGTAATATAAGGCAACTTCCTCTCATAACACGACTTCCCCTCGTACCCCCCCAGCTTACCTGAGGGGCCCTGATTCACTCGGTCTCCTGGTCATCGTTCTTTTTCACAGCTTTAGGGTACACTGCATTCCATTTGTCTGCTAACTTCCTCTGCACAGT
>JAGKTI010009613.1:19486-30534 GCA_018397915.1 Birgus latro
TATTATATACTGTACGTGAGTCTGAATAACTAAAAATTATGCTGGCGTCAAATGCTTTTAAAACAGAATACCGTATATAGATATTAGTACAAAATATGCTGTACAGCACTTCAAAATTCTGTGTTCCGTCTTTCAAAACTTAAAGCATAGCATACGTACATACGTACATTCATACATACATTCATGTAACGTATACAGTACTATATGTACATGCTGCATCAGTAATGGCGTTCAGTATCAGTGCATTACGATGATTAGGATTTTCATGCACAGAGAGAGAGAGAGAGAGAGAGAGAGTTCAATGAAAGTGTGTACGTATTCATACGTAGCTTAATATGTCAGTGTGTGTCTATCTATGCCAAAAACCTTTCTAACAACTTTTTCTCATCATCCTTCCCTCCTATTTTCTACTCTGATGGCTCTGTAGCTATTTCTTCTACTGATAAAGCAGATCTCTTCGCTCAGACTTTCTCCTCCAATTTCACCTTAGACGATTCCGGTGCTGTTCCTCCATCACTTCCCCTCTCTGACTTCCTCATGGCTGACATTAAAATGTCTTCAGCTGATGTATTTTCAGCCATCACTGGCCTCAATACTAACAAGGCAGATGGTCCTGATGGAGTCCCACCTGTTGTCCTTAAGAACTGTGCTTCTGTGCTTACATCCTGCCTAGGTAAACCCTTTCCCCATTGTCTATCAACTTGTACCTTTCCTTCTTGCTGGAAGTTTGCTCTCATTCAGCCAGTCCCAAAGAAGGGTGACCATTCCCAACCCTCTAACTATCGTCCAGTTGCTTTAACATCCTGTGTTTCAAAAGTGTTCGAGTCTATTCTTGACAGAAAAATTTTAAAGCATCTTTCCTATCACAACCTTCTTTCTGATCGTCAGTATGGGCTCCGTCAGGGACGCTCCACTGGCGACCTTCTCACCTACCTTTCAGACTACTGGTTATCCTCCTTTCGAGACTTTAGTGAAAGCTTTGCCATTGCGCTTGACATCTCAAAGGTTTTCGATCGAGTCTGGCATAAATCTTTAATTTCTAAACTGCCCTCTTACGGTTTCTATCCTTCTATCTGTGCCTTCATCTCTAGCTTCCTTTCTGGTCGTTCTATAGCCTCTGTTGTAGACGGCTAACGTTCTTCTCCTAGATCTATCAACAGTGGTGTTCCTCAGGGCTCTGAACTATCACCAACTCTCTTCCTTTTATTCATCAATGACCTTCTAAGCTGTACATCTAACCCTATCCACTCATACGCTGATGATTCCACCCTTCACCTTTCCATTCGGTTCCCGCAACGCCCATTTCAGCAGTTACTTCAACAAACAAGGGATGAGGCTATGGCACACGTAATGTCTGACTTGGCTCGTATCTCTGACTGGGGTAAAAATAATCTTGTTGTTTTTAATGCATCAAAGACTCAGTTCTTACACCTATCAACTCGACAAAACCTTCCACAGGAGTCCAGCTTGTTCCTACATCATCCTTGAACATGCTTGGGGTTTCATTCACTAGAGATTTATCTTGGAAAAAACATATTACATCTCTTGTGAAATCTGCTTCCAAGAGATTAGGTGTGCTAAGCCGACTCCGTACCTTCTTTACCCCTGCACAGATGTTGACTTTATACACGGATTTTATTCGCCCCCGTTTAGAGTACAACTCTCATGTGTGGGGAGGATCCCCACATACAGATCTTTTCAATATGGTGGAGTCAAAGGCTTTTCGTCTCATTAACTCTCCTCCTCTTACTAGCTTCCTTCAGCCTCTGTCTCTTCGCCGCACTGTTGCATCTTTATCTCTTTTCTATCGCTACTTCAACGGTCACTGTTCCTCTGAACTGTCTGCTTGCATCCCTCCACCTCTACGACGGGCACGTAGTACCCGTCTAGCAACAAACTCTCATCCCTTTTCTGTCCAACTCTCTAATGCAAGAGTTAACCGTTACTCCCAGTCCTTCATTTATGCAACTGGTCAACTCTGGAACTGTCTTCCTCTGTCTGTATTTCCTACTTCCTATGATCTCCAGTCTTTCAAACGCAGTGTGTCCAGGCATCTCGAAATGAACGGATCTTGAATTTGGCTGTCTTCTGTATTGTTTTTGTTTATTCTTGGAAGGAACAATTTGCAGGCCCATGGCCTTTGGTTCCTTCTTCCTTGCATTAAAAAAAAATACTGAATCAGTAACGGCATGCAATATAAATGCATCGTAAAGTCCCAAGAAAGCTATATTTCTGGTATCGGAGGAATGTCTCCAAGCCAATGTACGCAACACAACACGACCTATGCCATATGAAGTCAGTGTTTCCTTGCCATTGTGTAGCTCATCTGAGAAGCAGAGACACAACACAGCACAAGATAACACAAGCCATCGGAATTCAGTGTCTTGTGGCTCGTGTGGTCCACCGCTGTATCACAAACACAACCAAACACAAGACACCACAACACAGCACAGTTGACACAAGGCAACAGTGCAACACAACACAACACAACACAACACAACACAACACAACACAACACAACACAACACAACACAACACAACACAACACAACACAGCACAGTTAACGCAAGACAACTGCAACACAACACCACACCACATAACACAACACAGCACAGTTAACGCAAGACAACAGTGCAACACAACACCACACCACATAACACAACACAAAGCAGAACAACGCAACACAGCACAACATAACAACAGGTTTACTGAAATCAATGTCTCCTGGCCCTTGTGTGGTTCTTCAGGGTGGCAGGAAAATGAAGCTAAAAAATAATGTATTGAAAAAAAAAAACACAAGTGACTCAAGAAACGTCGAGACCAGAGCTGAAGTGGGGTGTGAGTGGGCTTATTAGGAGAGAAAGAAAAAGAGAGTCTACACTTTGTGTGTGTGTATGTGTGTGACTCGGCATATATTCAACAGCCCGTTCCCTGTGGTACAGCAGTCCTCCTGGATGCCATACATCTCTCATGTTATTACTTCATCACTAATACCCGCCGTCCATATAGAATGTATGCTACGGCTGTCTAGTTCTGGACTGATTCATTGGTATCAGTGGAGTTATGACATGTCGGTGGTCGTATGGAGGGTCAGTAAAGTCTGTTTGGGCCAAAATTTATTCAACTGTTCTCTGCCCGAGCCTGGGATCGAGCTCGCCCCTTATCAGATAACACACATCTCTGACCGCTCTGCCACCACACACCTTGTGGCATTTGAGGATTCCATGAAACCTCTACCTAAGACATTTATTCAGCACTTTATTGTATACTACTCAATATCATCTTGCATGTTATAGCTGCAAACCATGTCGATAAAGCGATGAAAGTAACATACTAAATGATGTTAAGGTGTAGTATGCAAAATAAATTCCCTGGGAAGGGGTGCTACGAAGCCTCTTCTGCTTCCTAGAATACGGCCCTGAGAGTCGCAGTCAAAATCACGTCAAATTCCCATTTTTAAATCAGATTTACATTTGCAGGAAAAACAAGATACACGGAAAGATTCGGTCTAGTTTGCCCTACGCACCTTATAGGCAATAAAGGATTAGATAAATGGACAGAAAGATAGTAAAGGGTTTAAAGGTGATTCGAGGGTCCGCCAGGTCCATCTGTTCGATTCAGGTCAGTGCAGATCATTTCAGATATTGGCATGAAGTAGTGTGCTGATGTTCAGACCTCAGTGTATTGACCTGAAGAGATTATAATTATCAAACATAATCTTTGTGATTATGAAAATGTGAATTCATGTAAGTACTTTGGTAGTGTGATGAGTGTTGATGGAAGTTTGGAGGATGAAGTGCTTGAAAGGGCGCAACAGGGAAGAAAGGTTGCTGGGTCTTTGAAAGCAGTGATAAGAAATAGATAAGTGGACATGGAAGTAAAAAAAGTCGCAGCATGATAGTATTGTGATACCAACTCAAACTTATGGAAGTGAAGCTTATACCTTGTTGGAAGGACACAAGTCAAGAGTGAGTGCAATGGAAATGAATTATTTTAGAGGTGCATGTGGAGTTACATGGAGAAACAGACTGACAAACGTGGAAGTGAAGAAGCGTTGTGATGTGGACGTGGATGTGATAGAAGGCGTTAGGAGAAATACACTGAGGTGGTTTGGCCATGTGGAGAGGATGAAGAGCGAGAGCATAACTAGGAGAGTGTATGTGAATGAGGTGGAGGGGAGAGAGAGGGAGGGGGAGGCCAATAATGAGATGGAGAGATGGAGCGGAGAGGTACGAGTATATGAGAGAGGGGGGTGTGAGCTGGAAGGAGAGTAGTCAAATGGAGGGGGACAAGGAAACATGGAGGCGAATTTTTCGTGGCCACCCCTTACGGGATTGAGACGTCTGGCAATAGATAAATAGACAATTTTTGTGTCCGTCACAACGTCACATAAAGTATTACACACTAGTTCATATAGCCATTCAGAATAGTATATCTAATTCTCAGATGGAGTGGTTCTGAACATCATCATCCTTATTACTATTATTATTATTATTATCTTCAGTATTTATTTAGTTTTTCTTTGGTCTCTCGAAAACCAACAGGGGTAATTGTGACCCGTGAATCGTATGCTAAGCTTCTGGAGGCTACTGTGTTAATTGTGAGTCAAAGAATACGCTGAATTATAATGCGTCCCATTGTCAACTGTTACCCTCTACGGTTACTGATGACCTCACTGGTGAATGAGAAGACCTTGTGAGTAAATATGTTTACTCACAAGGTCTTCAACAACTGTTATTTCGTAACGATTTGGAATTGGATCTTTTCTGGTACATGCTTGTAGCACAATATTAGTCCCAAGAATATTCACTTGAAGCTTGGCACATGTTTCGCGGGACACCTTGTATGTGTGGGGTTGACCGAGAGGAGCGAGCGAGACAACTGGAATGGCGGCGGGTGGTCGGGCGGGGGGGATGGTAGTGTGTTTTATAAAGACGCACAGTGAATGGTGTGTGCGTTGTCGATGACCGAAATAAGATTTCCCTCTAAACATTGTCGCGGGAAAAAAAAAAAAAAAAAAGCTTAAATGATCGGTCGGATGCTGGCGCCGTAGTACTATATACCATGTGTATGTGAAGATGTACGCAATAGACTGTTTTGATGGTGAATAGGATGATGATGATGATGATGCTCTGAGACTATACAGGTTTGTTCGAATATGACAGAGATTCCAGACTCCACTGAGCTCAGTTGATGGCCAGGTGCGGTAAGGTTGCAGAGCAGATTTGACTAAACCCGAGATTATTCATTCTTACCTTATAGCTAAGGCTCATTGAATTTCAGTGAACTGCGACCTAATACCGTAATCACGTTAGCAAATGGCCCAGTTCTATCAGTTAGAAACAAAACTATACCCTGTTCTGATCTTTTGTACTGATACTGTGAAGGTACAGTGTATTAGCCCTGGTTGAAGAGGATTTAATATAAGGCAAAACTAATGTATCGACACAAGACACACTACATAGGCGGATTCAGAATTTAGTAAAAGAGGGGACGGGGTTATTTTCAGACAAGAAAACTGAAAACTCAACAAAGGATAGTCCAGTCAATAAGTAACTTTACATAACTTTCAGCTGAATATTTGTAGTTGTCTATACACACACGAAGTGGTATATTCTTGTTTTTCGTTTTACTTTTGTCGTCCTATAAAACAATACGACAGGTAAAAATAGGGAAAAGTTCAGACCCCAAGGACGCGCCACCAGTCTGGATTAGGCATCTATATATATAAAAAAAGCCGCATTGTTTGTTTGTTTGTCCTTTAATCACGCCCAAACCAAGGGCCAGAGACCCCCAGACCCATATATATTCTGAATCAGGGCGGTCCAAGGATGGTTTTAGAGGGGTCAAAACTCATATCTTGGTCATTTGAGGTCACCGGTGGAGTGTTTGCCTTTTTGGCCCTGGCAATGCTGGGTACCCCTGCAGGCCAATTTTTGGCTTAGAGACTCACATGACCTCCAGTTCAGAGATAGGCTATGTGAGGTTGCCCTCCGAGGTCATTTGAGGTCACCGGTAATACGCGCTCGAAAGACTGGACCCAGTAGCCCAGTTTTAGGCATGGAGACTCACATGACCTCCGCTTCGAACATAGGCTATGTGAAGTTGACCTCCGAGGTCATTTGAGGTCACTGGTCGGAGGTCATTTGAAGTCTGGGGGTAATAATAAACAAGTGCGTACTAATACTGGGCTTTAGTCTGCAAAAGCTGGAGTAGAAAGTTCTTGGACTCTTATGATCCATCTTCAAAAGCAAAAGGGTTACACGCCCTTTCTGGAGTAGAAAGAAAGATTGAACTAGAACAAATAGGATTAGAGTGTTTTCCTTTTTGGCTCGGCAACGCCGGGTACATATAGTTCTTATATTTCAATAATTCACAGCTCTAGTAACTGTTACACAGAGACATTTTAAATACTGTACATACTATTCCGTACTGAAGCCTGTCTTTACCTCTTAGTGAAACAGACACCCTCTTTGCAGCTATCGAAAAATAGTCATTAGAGTAATTAAGACGCTGGTGACAAAAACAGGAGGTTAACTGTGGATACGGAAAGAGGTCAGTCGCAAAAGGCCACTCCCTGTTCAGTCAGGTCATAAGCAGCCTCATTAGTGTATAACTCACTGTGCCGCTCAGCGAAGATCCAGAACTGGGTTACACTGAGCATCGCAGTGTGGCAGTACAGGAAGTTACTACAGACTGGCTAGATTTGAAAGAGTAACGACTATGATAAATGGACAGAGATAGATGTAGCACTGAGAGAGTCAGGATAGCGCAGGAATAGTAAAACAAAATGGATGGAATGCAGAAAGTAGTTAGAACCAATAAAAAGGGTAGATGAGTATGGGAAACCTAGGAAAGAGTGTTAATTACGTAAATTAAGAAAATTACTACTTCTTTGTGGTTATGACAGTAGTTTTACCTAATATTTTTGCAGAAATGAATGGTAGTTTTCATAACACGAGTTTCACAAGTGATTAATAAGTATACGCATTTTCATCGTTATCATTAGCGTCGTTTCAGCTCTATTTCGAACAAATGCGTGGAGAAGGAGGGAACCAAAATATCAACAGTAAACCGAAGCACTATCGCAGGAGAATTACAAATGGTGCCAAACGAAATGGGCGACACATATGTTCATTCATCATTCAGCTCTGATATTTCTTGGTTCACTTTGCACACATTAGTGGTAGGTGGTGGCGACCATCATCCACTCACTTGATGTAGTGCTGCCTACTTCTTCCTTAGCCTTTATCATTCTCTTTCTGTGCCTGCCCTCCTCTCTTCCCATTTCTCCCATCTTTCCTGTCACATCTTATTGCTTTTCTTTCCTTTACAGGTGGCTTTACATTGAGTGACAAGCCAAATGGTTTCCTGTAAACCAAGAAACCATTTACAACGCTGGGTGGTAACCATATAACCAAACCATACGTGCTCCCTACGTGTCAACAAGTGGGTTGGTGGAGGGTTAGTGCCCCTCCCTGTAAAACAAATAACTCAGAGTCAAATGGCCACCCCTTACGGGATTATGGCGTCTGGCAATAGATAGATAGATAGACTTTGCACACACGATTCCCCATTATTCTAATCACCGTCGTTACCCTGACCTTTTTCTGCAAATAAGGATGGAGTAAAGTAAGATCCAACAAACAGGAATATACTAGTACGAGGGAACTATCAGCAGTACACCCAGTGATATTTTGAAAAAAAAGTACTAAAACACTCATGATAGCTACTTAACAAATGAGAAGTGAATGACAAGTTTCCAAGCCTCTAGAATTATACGAGAAACCAATATGACTTTCAGTATGAATGTGATGGAAGGTAAATTTGGAGGTTATGGAACACCAAAGTCATAGCAATGGCTTCAGAACTTACGAGCTTCCTGCCAAGCCTCTAATTGGCCGTCAGTTACGCCCTTCATCAACAGCTGTCTCCATAGTTAATTAGGTTCATTAATCCTGCACAATGTAAAAAGGAAGTGGAGCAGCGGTTTATACAGCTTTCTCTCTTCCAGATTAAGTATTCTTTGTAGTGAAAATCACTGCTCCTGATAGAGAATAATTATTCTTTTATGCAAGGAAGCAGAAACCAAAGGCCACGAGCCTCAAACTGTTCCCTCCAAGAAAAATACAAAAACAAGATAACAGAGTGCCATATTCAAGAACCACTCATTTTGAGATGCCTGGACACTGCGTTTGAATGACTGGAGATCACAGACAATGGGAAATATAGACAGAGGAAGACAGTTCCAGAGTTGACCTGTTGCATATATGAAGGACTGAGAGTAACGGTTAACTCTTGCATTAAAGAGATGGACAGAAAAGGGATGAGAGTTTGGTGCTAGACGGGTGCTACGCTCTGGCCGTAGTGATGGAGGGGTGCAGGCAGAAAATTTCAGAGAAGCAGTGACCATTGAGGTTGCAATTTTTAAGAGATAAAGATGCAACAGTGCGGCGAAGAGACGGAGGTTGAAGGGAGCTAGAGGGGGAGAGGTAATGAAATGAAAAGCCTTTGACTCCACCTTGTTGAGAAGAGCTGAATGTGGGGAGCCTCTCCAAACGTGTGAGTTGTACTCTACATAGTGGCGAATAAAACCCGTGTATAAAATCAGCAACTGTACAGGGGTAAAGGAGGCACGGGGTCAGCTTAGCATACCTAATCTCGTGGAAGCATATTTTACAAGAGAGGTAATATGAACTTTCCAAGATAAATCCCGAGAGAATGAAGCCCCAAGAATTTTTAAAGATGATGCAGGACTGAATTGAATATTGTTAAAAATTAAAGGGTAATCCTGCGGAAGATTTTCTCGGGTTGACAGACGTAAACTGAGATTCTGATGCATTAAAATCAACAAGGTTGTTTTTACCCCAATCAGAGATATGAACCAAGTCAGACATCAGGTGTACCATAGCCTCATCCCTTGTTTGTTGAAGTAACTATTGAGATGGACGCTGCGGGAAGCGAATGAAAAGGCGAAGGGTGGAATCAGCAGCGTACGAGTGGATAGGGTTAGATGTACGTACAAGTACATCTTAGGACGTTGATGAATAAAAAGAAGAGACTTGGTGACAGGACAGAGGACTAAGGAACATCATTACTGATAGCTCTAGGAGAAGAACGGTGGCCGTCTACAACAGCAACTACATAACTACCGGAAAGGAAGCTAGAGATGAAGGTACAGATAGGATAGAAACCGTAAGAGGGCAGTTTGGAAAATAAAGATTTATGCTAGACTCGATGGAAAGCCTTTCAGATGTTAAGTGCAATGGCAACGCTTTCGCTTGAGTCCCGAAAAGAGGATGGCCAGGAGGCTGAAAAGTTGGTGAGAAGATCGACAAAGGAGCGTCCCTGGTGGAACCGATACTGACGATCAAAAAGAAAGGGGTGATATGAAAGATGCTTATTTTATTTCTCTATTAAGAAGAGACTAGAAAAATTTTGAAATAAGGGATGTTAAAGCAATTTAGCAATAATTAGAGGGCTGGGAATGGTCACCCTTCTTTTGGACAGGCTGAAATTATATTATTGTTAAAATTATACTATTCATTTATGTTCATCATGACGTCACCGTACTGAATTAGATAATTGTCAACAAGTAGATGGACAGAAGAAGCGGGAATGACACAGGCAAGGAATGCTTAGTTTAGAAGAATCTTGAGGATAACTGCCAAGAGGTAAAAAGAATGACAGACAGACACAAATATAGATAAATATGGATAGATACACCGATATTGAGAAAGAGAAAGAGAGAGACTCAGGGCAGGTCGTGAAAATATCAAGAGATCAGACTTTGCAAAAATAAAATCAAGTAATCTTCAATCTCAGAGCAAAAATGTGTTCCCTTTGTATATGAGTGCATCTACATGTCCGAGGATATATATATATATATATATATATATATATATATATAATGTATGGAGCCTCTGTGGTACAGTGACAGAGTGTGCGTCTCGCACGCTGGTGGGCGCGGGTTCGCCTCCCGCAAGGTTGTAAAAACTTTGGGAAGCGTTTACCAAGTTACTGACCACTTTGGCGGGCACAAGGGGTGCTGTGGTTGAACCAGTGTCGCATAATAGTATGCTTGCACCCAGTCGGCTTAAGGCACATATTCAAAGTCACAACAGCACAACAGTTACACTCACAGGCACTTCTAACCCTACATACAGTCTCTACCAGACAGCCTAAGCCAGTGGGTAGAGATGCATGGCATGTATCGTCCCTGCTTCGGTAGGGATAGGCCGGTCCTGCACGACGACGATGTATAAGTTATGCTTATATAGGCAGTTGTGAGGAAAGGGGAAAATAATATCAGAGGTATGTGTGTGTGTGTGTGTGTCACATCAAAATAGTGGTTAGTGTGTGGTGGTGATGTAGTGAGAAACACGTGCTGGGGTTATGTTAATGCATTCTGCAATGAAAGTGACCAGCTTGATGGTAAATTTAGCTAGATTTACTTTGTCTGCATGGGCAGCGTGTGCGTCTTGCACGCTGGTGGGCGCGGGTTCGCCTCCCGCCAAAGTTGTAAAAACTTTGGAAACGTTCACCAAGCCACTGACCACTTTGGCGGACACAAGGAGTGCTGTGGTTGAACCAGTGTTGCATACTAGTATGCTTGCATCCAATCGGGGTTCAGGCAGGCCGATTACACTTGGTTCACAGACTACACACACATGTACCATTCCCCTTATATGTGTATGTATTATGCCTCCCTCACTGTATACCCCCCCCCTGTATGCTCCCCCCCCACTGTATCCTAGAAATGCAGACGTAAGTAGCGCTTCCCAGGCCTGCGGGCACAACTAGACCCGCATGTCCGGGCAGTCGAGGGCTGATATCAGAGAGGTAACACCTATATTTCTGTGCTCAACAAGTAAAGGCCGTAAATAGCTACTCCACATCCAAAGCCACTACAACACAACAATTACACTCACAAGCACTTCTCGCCCTACATACAGTTTCTACCAGCCAGCCTAAGCCAGTGGGTAGAGATGCATGGCTTGTATCGTCCCTACTTCGGTAGGGATAGGCCGGTCCTGCAGTGGACCTCA
>JAGKTI010009614.1:19599-30532 GCA_018397915.1 Birgus latro
CATCTTATATTGCTCCGGCTATCTGCGAGGTCTTATGTCTGTCTCTACAACTTGCTCTTGCTATCTTTAACGAGGCATTTACTTATTCATTTAATTATTTATTTATTTTTCTGGAGGCTTTTAACCCCCTCCAATAGCGTACATCTCTAGCTATACAGCCAAATCTGATAGATTAGCTATCGTATCCCAGATGCCTTTTTCATTAGATACTGTATTTATTTATTTTACGGTATATCTTTTCTTTTCTCTTTCGGGAGGGAGGGGAGAGTGGGGGAAAACTTTAATAACCCTCCATATTACAATCCCAGCACCTGCACTTGCCCACTCTTTATGACTGGGAATATGAATGTTTCTGAAACTTGCTATTGCTGGGAATATGGAGGAATTCCCAGCCCCCCATACTTGTGTAAGAGTTTCTATGATGCCTCAGAAAAGATGATTAATCATAGATACATATAGTTCTTTTTTGTACATACTGATGAATATAAGTCCAAATAATTTTTACATGTATATCATTACACACTCTGGAATCTAAGAACATGTGGATTTACTTTTTACTTTATAATTAGCCATAAAGAATTAATGTACAATATCTGATACAGAACTATGGCAATGATATGATGCATGTGATGAGTTCATGTACACTAGAGGCTTTTTCAGTCAGTTAATGATGGTGAATACTCCAATGATCCTAAGAGATTAATAGACAACGAGAGGAATATCTCTGCTAGCTACTAATTTCAGCTTCATGAAAATGTGTTTAATTCTACACTGCTGTACTGTATGTATAAGCCTCCTTCCAAATCATCATTAATGTAGCTACTGGTAGTTAACCCCATTACTATGATTATGCATTTTTACATTTTATTCTTGCTACTACCAGACAATTTTATTCAAATGAGGAAAGTCCTCATACTGCAGGGGCTAAGGAAGGCTACATCTAACCATTCTGTTTAAATAAATTCTCTTTAAACTTAATATATAAACTGTCTGGAAGTAGCTAGTATGAATAAAATTAAAAATTCTGTATGTCACTTGACTGGAGAGGTTAAAAGCATTAGTAATACTTACATAAAAAACAAGAACAAGGTAGCTGCATCATGTAAAAGCATGGCTATAAAAATGATGTAGCTACACTGACTATTTTTTTTCTTAAAACTTATGCTAACATGACAGTAAATTCTTAAGGAAATGTAAGATATGCTGACAACCAAAGAAAATATCATATAACAGCACCTATGTTGCTCCCTATGTATCAACAAGTGGGTTGGTGGAGGGTTAGTGCCCCTCCCCGTAAAACAAATAACTCAAAGTCAAATGGCCACCCCTTACGGGATTATGGTGTCAGGCAATAGATAGATGGACAGATAGATAGCACCTATGTTATACCACAACATCATAACAAGAGTACAGTAATATTTTTCAGAGAAACTGTAATACAGCAGGCTTGTCTAGCTTACACATATTACAAATCATTTTTCTTTGTTACAGGTTAGATTATGTGAGGTTCATATCTGGCACTTTTAGTTAGTATTCACTGACATCAGTACCACAATAGTACTGGTATGGAACTAAATATTATTTGTATATACAAATACCAGCACGCTTTGTATGGGATAACATACGCTGTACCAGTGTCTCCTGGCATTCTATTTAACCAGCTGAAATGATCTCATGTAATTCAATTTAAAATTATTAGTACCTATCACATGTAACTGCAAGCAAATGTGCACAACAGAAACTGATGGATCTATTAAACGAGATACATCTAACAATCTACAAGTTCTTGTAATAAATAATGTAGCTCGGAGTCGTGTGTGCTATTTATTGAACCTATGTTCAAAATCTAGGAAAGGTACCTGTATCTATATTCTGTACTGGTACTACTGAATAGAAAAAAAAAATGCAGCATGCTTTAATGATATTTCAGTACTTAAGCAATGTGATGTACCCGATAGTTATTTTTCCATGTAACCTAGGGTACTATTTCTTTTCATTCATTAAATATTACCTTTCAGTAAATGTATTCCAAACTGCAACAGCCACCCTAACATTTTTTAATCTAAATTTACATAATGGTATATAAAAATTTATCACCTTTGTTTACTTAATTTAAGGATTACAATATAATTTCACTGACTCTACAGGATTATAGTTGGGTAAAACTGTAAAAAAAAAAAGAAAACAAAAAAACAGTAAGCATTAAAATGTTAAAAGTTTATGCACAAAATTATGTGTCAATTGAAATACACAAGTACATACCCCACAAAAGAATTGGCTAATTTACTTCAGCTCCTAATTTAACCAACTAAAACCTAACGACACCTACCAATATCTAACCTAAACCAGGTTAGGTCGAGTTAGTTTGCTGGCAAGTGGCAACCATTCCTAAATATTTCAATCCAGCATCCAATTTTGTGTACAAATTTGTTGATTTTAATGAATGACAAGGGCCATTTTACTAATCTTATCCTGCATCTGTTACCTAATAATGGAAAAAATAAATAAATGATGGGACACAGGGTGAAAAACCCTCCTAAGGCTCAAAAGCATAAGTTAAGGAGCTAAGCACAATGGGTAAGCACCTCAAGGTGACTGCCTCCACCTTTATATTGACTTACAGTAATAAAACTTTAATAGTACAGATGTAAACCTTCACTGAAGTACATTCACCACACTCATTTTGGCAGTTACTTCTATGCTTACTACAACTAATGCACTTTTGACAAATGATTACTTCTTGCTTACTAAGTCAAAAGTAACACAATTCATTACTTCAGCTAATGAAATGCAGCTTTCAGGACCTAATACAACTCACCTAGTCTACCCACACTGCAACACATAATACAGTTTATACTGTGCTAGCTAAGCACAGGGTAAGGTTAAGTTTGCCTCACTTTCAATTAAATCAGAAAAACCATCACACTTTGAATTCTTTGGCTCACAGTTTCCTTATTCACACCCAAGCAAACCATTATTATAATGACATACCAACTGACAACTATTACAGCGATAAGTAAGACTATTGGCTGAGACACACGCAGTATTACCTTATGACCTGAGGAAGTAAATAGTAAGCGTCCCTTTAATTTTTCCGCCACAGCAAGCGTCTGTTCCGCTGTATGATATTTTATTCAGTTACTGCATGTTTTGCAATCTTCACATACATATAGATCCTCTTACCGATTCTGAGCTTATTCTGTAATTTGTAATGGAGTACAAAAGCCCCACCAAAGAACATAAACACAAATACTGTACCTTAAACAACAACAACAAAAACAATGCGCAAGCCGCTGCTCACCTGGCCTATTGTTTACACTGAATGATAGAAAACGTGTCTTTGCAAAAGCAGGGGTAATTTTGCTAAACGCACGCGCCAGACGCTCTCTCAGGTCCTCCTTTTTTTGCTCCCCTCTGCTAGTTCTTAAGTCTGTCCACTTGTCCACATTAACTGTGTTCCCTAAGTGTTGAGACCAGTTGCTGGGTGGTGAGTTAGGAAATTAAAAAATAAGAAAAAATAAGGAGTCGTAATAACAGTAAAATTGTATTTAGGATTATCAGACAGCTTCGTAGCAGAGAAAAGGAAACCTTACAAAACTACACCTTCCCGGTTTTAATAAGAAAATCAATTAAAAAGTACATAATTTACGATTAAAAACTATGAACTAAATAATCATCTTTGAACGAAACGAACGACTGATCAAAGAAACAGAATGGAGAGATTCTTGGATTAGGGAACAAACAAAAGTAGCCCAAAGATATAATCACCACAATTAAAAAGCGGAAAAGGACATGGTTTGGTCACGTCATTCGTAGAACAGATAACTGATGAACCATCAGGATAGGGGCTCTACATCAGGGTAACGATGAGTCAACCCACAGATGAAGTGAAAGGGAGTAGAAGACATTAAACATGATGGAGAGATGAAATTCACAAGTATATCTGGTAGGGGTGGAGCAGTTTATTAAGTAATGTCAGAGTGGAGATGGGGAAGCCTTCGTCCAAAATGTGAAGATGTGTGACACCCATGAGAATAGCTGGGCCTCAGGCAAGTAGGTTTTAAGAAGGGAAGAGGTTGTGTAGACCAGATATTCATTCTTAGATCCTTAGTGGAAAAGTTTCTAGAGAAGGGCAAGAAGTTGTATGCAGCCTTCATGGATCTGGAGAAAGCATATGACAGGGTGGATAGACAAGGATTGTGGAAGGTATTAAGAATATATGGAGTAGATGGGAAGTTGTTGAAGGTAGTGAAGGTATGTATGAGGGTGCTAAGGCTGTAGTGTGTGTGGATGGCAAACTGAGTGAATCTTTTCATTTGAAGGCTGGATTGAAACAAGGATGTGTCATGTCTCCATGGTTGTTCAATCTGTACATGGATGGGGTTATGAAAGAGATACAAGGTCGGGCAGTGGATGTTGGAGCGGCCCTAGTGAGAGGGCAGTGTTTGGAAACTCCCTGTACTGTTGTTTGCAGATGATACTGTGTTGTTGAGTGAAGACGAAGGGGAGCTGCAAGGCTTGGTAGATGAGTTTGGGAGAGTGTGTAAGAAACGGAATCTAAAGGTTAATGTAGGGAGAGTCAAGTGATGGTCTTCGAGAGAAGTGAAGCCAGTGAATGTACAGTGAGACTGGATGGGAAGGATATGGAGAATGTGAGTGCATTTAAGTACTTGGGTAGTGTGATGAGTAAGGGTGGAAGTCTGGAGGGTGAAGTGCTCGATAGGGTGCAGCAGGGAAGGAAGGTTGCTGGTTCGTTGAAAGCAGTGATAAGAAACAGGGAGGTGAGAATGGAAGTGAAAAAGTTTTTACATGACAGTATTGTGATACCAACTCTAACATATGGAAGTGAAGCTTGGACCCTGTTGGAAGGACAGAAGTCAAGAGTGAGAGCAGTGGAAATGAGTTATTTGAGAGGAGCATGTGGAGTCACATGGAGAGACAGACTAACAAATGAGGAAGTGAAGGAGTGTTGTTGTGTGGTTGTGGACGTGATAGGAAGTGTTAGGAGAAACACGTTAGGGTGGTTTGGGCATATGGAGAGGATGGAGAGTGAAAGACTGACGAGGAGAGTGTATGTGAGGGAGGTGGAGGGGGCGAGAGGGAGGAGGAGGCCGTGGATGAGATGGAGGGATGGAGTGGAGAGGTATATGAGAGAGGGGGGTGTGAGTTGGGAGCGTGGTAGTGAAATGGCAGGGGACAGAGTGACATGGAGGCGATTTGTTTGTGGCCACCCCGTGCGGGATTGAGGCGTCTGGCAATAGATAGATAGATAGATAGGACCAAGCAGGTTTTGCCACATTTGTGGACCTGAGTAAAGCTTTTGATCGAATTAATCATTTNGAAGGAAAGTAGTTAGAGAAAAGAAGAGAAAGAGGGGTGGGAGGGGGGGGGGGGGGAAGGGGGGAGCAGAGGGGGAGAGGGAAAGGAGAAGAGAGAGAGAGAGAGAGAGAGAGAGAGAGAGAATCATTACATGAATAGTTAAAGCCTGACTCATATTCAGTCCTGTAATTTTTGGTTCCATACAAAAGGACAGACAAGAAATGACGAGAGGCCTGACAAAGGGTGGATGTTGAGAGGGCCTTTAATATATGTCAAGCTTATCAATATGGATATTTGATGAGGATACGCCCTTCTGCACCTGTCGCATATTATACAGAGGGGGGATTTAACATTATCCTTTGTAGGAATCAATAGCACCGTGTGAAGAATAGAGCACATTACCCACAGACTGATGTATATATATATATATATAAAAAAATGAGAATATATAAATAATGTTGCGGCTGGTTTATACACGCCTCTACACACACACACACACGCACACACACACACACACACACACACACACACACACACACACACACACACACACACACAATAAAACAAACGTGAAATGTGAAAATGACATGTTAAACCCTTCGATACGATGACAAAACTTATTTTCACTACCACCAAACGATTTTATTCATTTCCGTAAGAATCTCTCGTATGACGGAGTTGGAAGCGTTCCCCATTCCCCAAACCCGACAAAATTTACTTCCTTCTTGTTAACATCATAATTTTGTAACCTTTTGACGGACCTTTGGCGGTGAGAGAGATAAAATGAGAAGAAAATACAGTACAAAATCTACATATTTCATCGTTCACAATCAATCCAATTAATCTATGTTGGATATTTCGGTGAATCGTGGGGAAAATTCATAGCAAGCTAGAACACACTGTCTTGGTTACACTGTCTGGTAATTATTTGTCTTCGCAGAAAGCAAGTCGTCTTAAAAAATTTAACTTTATAAAATGATTAATTTATCTTCTTTAAAATGTTTATTTTCCTCTTTTTCTCTCTCTCTCTCTCTCTCTCTCTCTCTCTCTCTCTCTCACACACACACACACACACACACACACACACACACACACGTTTAATTTACAGTAGCTATAATGTCTTAGCTCTCCGCTATCAAACATGACAAAAATAATGCTAAACATTAAAGAATCCAACCCTCAACACACATTACCTCTTCTGCGACCTACTTGAGCTTAAGAGAAAACCATTTTCTTGTGCTGGAAAACCATGAACAATGACTTGGCTTTTCTTCAACCCCTTCTGCCCAATGACGAGTAACTATCTATGCGTTTTTGCAGCTACGAGGCGACTATACCCTGTTTAAGGGACATCTCTTGTAGTGCGTATATGAAAGCTACATCTACACACTTCCCCTCCAAAATTCGAAGAGGGTTTCTAAAGGCTATCCCTAAACCATTCCCCTTCAAAATTCGAAGGTTGTATATGAAGTTTATACCTAAACTATTCCCCTCCAAACTTCAGTCTTTCCTAAGCTGAATGTACCTGATTGGTGGCAGCAAGAATAAACTATGTAATACCTTATCGTAGTGAAGGAGTTAAGATGACTATCTGACCATGCATCACAGAGGAAGCTTACTGTCACTAAAATGCATAGGTCAGGTCAGTAGTCAACAGATGGGCCCACTAATGTACAAATGATGTGGAGGAAGGAACACTCAGAGTCCTGTGACCTTAACGTTCAATTATTTGTAAAGTTTAATTACTTCATCCTTGTCTAATCTTTAAAAATTCTACCAGGTCTGGTCCCAACTGGATCAGAGCTGTTTGAGTTCCCCTTTCCCTGTTGCCTTGACCTTTGACTGTTCTCAGAATCGACTCACTTTATCCGTGCCTCACCCTCAACCCTCCCACCAGATTTGGTTAAAATCGGATCGTTATTAAGTTGACCTCGCCATGTGAGCTTGACCTATAACCTACTGCTAAAAAAACAAAAAAAGTCAATCCATGGTAACAGCGCCAACCCTTCCATCAAGTCTGGTTAAAATCGGAGCGTAAATGTAATATATATATATACTTCTTTAGGCAACTGGGTAACCCTATCAGTAGTTTACCCTACTTACAGTATAATCAGTAAGTCGGAAGTACGAGTTCCGGCAGGATATCTGAGCTGAAGCTGGTATCCAAAAGGACGCGAAATCAATCCCAAGCCATGGGGTGGAGAACAATGAGGATCTGAATTTCATTAGAAAAAGGGGAGCAAAACGTGGACACTGCGGATAAACACTTCTTTGGTACCAAGAGATACTGCTACATCCCTCTACCTTAAAAATGCATAAATATACAGTAACAGAATTCTGCCATCTCGTTCCTCTAGCGCCACCACGTAAACACAATTCCCCTCCTTCTCGAAAACCCATGAGAGCGGAAAACGCAGTGGTCGCCCGCAGCCCAGTGACGCATCAATTACATTACCCATTTGCATAGTAACGAGCCCCGGTGTGGGAATTGAAAGATGTGGGGCCCAGAAGAGGCGAGCGCTGGACGAGGGGAGAGGGAAGCCATTGACGGAGTTGCCGAAAAGCTCTAGTCGAATTCTTTCACTTAGCTTTCTCAACATTAAATAATGTTCAAACGAAGAATCTACAGCACTTACCATTCATATTTCCTTCTTTTTTCTTTCCCTCCCCCCCAAAAAAATGTTAGAATCTCAAAATGTGAGCGGAAACTGCCAAACTCAAATCTACTCTCCCCTATTTATGTAAACATGAATCCAGCGTGGCAAAACATGGAGACCTCGTTATTTAAAATGATATGAGCGTAGGGGCGCCGGAGGGGAGAAGGAAAGCGACGGGGTGGGGTGATGGTGTTCGTATGTGATTGTGATGAAGGGACCACTCACTTTATGGTGCAGAAATTTCATGGTTTGGGGGTGCAGTGGAGAGAGAGAGAGAGAGAGAGAGAGAGAGAGGCTACTATAATGGAAATATGTACCGCGAGGCACTGCTGGGTAAAAGACTGGACTGTGAAATACGTGGGGCGCTTACCTCAAGGGGCAGTCAGATATGGAGAGGAGGGAGAGAGGAGAANAGAGAGAGAGAGAGAGAGAGAGAGAGACTACTATAATGGAAATATGTACCGCGAGGCATTGCTGGGTAAAAGACTGGACTGTGAAATACGTGGGGCGCTTACCTCAAGGGGCAGTCAGATATGGAGAGGAGGGAGAGAGGAGAATAATGGACTAGGATATGTGAAAAGGAAATACGTTCAAGGGTGATGTGGAAAAAAAAACAAAAACAGGAGAGGGGAAGAGAATAAAGATGAGTGACTATGAGAAAAAGTAAGAAAAAGAAGTAACCGAGAGAGAGAGAGAGAGAGAGAGAGAGAGAGAGAGAGAGAAAGGAACAAGGAAGGAAAGAAAGTTACGTGAAAGAAAAAAGAAAATAAAAGCGAAATTAAGGCAGTGAGAGCAAAACTAGAGACGAGGAGAGAGCAGAATGATGGTCAACAGATGAAGAAGAAACTGATAAGAAACGATAATCGAGGAGGAAGAATACAGATACAGAATGGGACACAATAAAACACATGAGGGAAGCAAATAAAGAGATAAAGAAGCCGTGAGCAAAACGAGGGAACAGAAAGGAGAACAAGATGGATAACTTAGTACAAAAGCGAGTGAGTCAGTGTGGGATAGGGGTTCATTTATCTTCACATACATTCTCATAAAGGCCTACAATTTTTAATGTGTTACGATATGTCATTCATTAATTCATCATAATCATCATCATCTACACTGTCATATATAGTTTTTAATATCTGTTACAATACATCATCATCATCATCATCATCATCCATAGCCTACTTCTCACTAGTCTAAGGAGTGGGTGGGATCCAGAAACAGAAAAGGGAAACACAAAATCAAGAGCTGCCAAGAGTGCCCAGTGATAAGAAACCATGCATATATCCAAATAAGAATTCAAAATATTCGGCTCCACAGGCAAGCGTTTTCCATACTGTGTACTTTAGCTGATTAGGTCGTCTTTTCAGCGCTTGAGGGATACAGACCAATGATTTGAATATCCACTTAAAGAACGGCGCGCTTCTTGACACGCACCTCTCCATTCATACTATAGTTCAGTCATCGATTTGTCTTTCATTAATTTCGTCTTCCTTTTCCTCCTCTTCCTCCTTGTTTCTCTTCTTCCTCGCCTCTCGTAACAGGGCTGTATTCCACGATTTATTTTGCATATTACACATTAACATTTCCTATTATGTTATTTCTATCGTTTTTTATATCAACAAAACTTGCGTCAGTAGTATACAGGATGATACTGAGGTGTAATGTGCAGAATAAATCGCCAAGGAAGAAATGTTACAAAATCTCCATAAATACGTAGAATACGACCCATGCCTATCGTAATCACTGTCACGCTCAGCTATCCTCTCAACCTTAAAATCTTTCACATATAATTATATACCTTGTTAACTACCCAATTCATATCCACAGTCCAGGCAAACACTGTACTCTGATTAAATAGCCTTCCTTGCTCCATATCTTTTCACATTTTATTTTATTTTACCCACTGCACGCAAAGCATATACAGTACATTCATTAAAATTCCATTTTCCTCGGTTTCATTGTGTCCGTGCGAATTTTGACGAAAATCGAATGAAGCATTCATGAGAGAGATAAAGCTACACCTTGAATTTAGCCATGACCCATGACCTCTGACCCTTGACCGATGTGCACACAAACACACACACAAAAAAAAATCCAAGCACTTCCTTCCGGACCCTTACACAGTGTGTGTGCACATTTTCATTCTGACAGGATTAGCATTTGATGAGCTATTTTGTTACCTCAGATATACAGTATACTGCACAGATCTACAGTATACTCACAGACATTATAATGGTTGTTTTATCGTCTCGTTCACTTTTCCTCCTTATAACTTTCCTGCAACACTCAACTGACTTAATCCACGATAACTTCTGCCCCCACTTCTGTCACCTTTGCATTTGCACAACGGCACAATAACAGCCTTTTGCCTTTTCCTACTCTTTTCATCCAGCTCCACTCATCCAGGCTTTCCAGGGCATTTCCCACAAACACTCCACTGCCTTTTCTTTAACAGATTTTTTTTTTTCCATTTCAGCTTTTACCTTAATTTCTGCTGCCATTTCATTCATCCATTTTTTTTTTTTCAACTTGCAAAACATCTGCCACTGACAAATTCTTGGGCATCACACTCACCACAGAAAAATGTAATAATTTAATTATTTGCTGTTGCTTCCCCCCCCTCTCTCTCTCTCACACACACACACACACACACACATCTGACTTGCCTTTAGGGTAAGCCTATAGGACTACCCAGTCAATGCTAAATTCTCATGATCACTCCATGTGCATTTCATATGTGTTTATAGAAGTGGAAGCATTTGTGTATAAAAGTATGTGAGAAGTCCTTATCTAATATTTCTACGACGTCAGAAGAATTACTGTATTTTCCCATAAACACCGGTCGATTTTATTCAGCTTGTGTGTGACCTCTAATATCTCGTCCGGTAAGGGTTTAGTTAAGTATCTCGCTTACACTCAGAAAAACACTTATATACGAACTACGTTCTTGAATA
>JAGKTI010009615.1:0-30529 GCA_018397915.1 Birgus latro
GCCTTTCCAGAGCTTTCAGGCCCTCTCTGAAAAAGTCTGTTGAAAACCCCTCCAAAACCCCCATAACAGCTTCTTCTGTCTCATCGTCGTCAGCAAACATGCGGCCACGGAGATTTTTCTTCCTGTGTGAGAACAGATGGTAGTCTGATGACGCGAGATCCGGTGAATATGAAGGATGCGGCAACAACTCGAACCCACAGTCGATGGCTTTGGTGGTGGCCACTCTGCTCTTGTGAGCGGGCGCATTGTCTTGAAGCAAGCGCAGACCTTTCGTTATTTTTCCTCGCCTTTTCTGGATGATGGCGGCCCGGAGTTCCCCCAAAAGAGAGGCGCAGTAATCACCATTGATTGTGCATCCCTGCTGGAGAAAGTCCACCAACAGAATTCCAGAGGCATCCCAGAAGACAATCACCATGACCTTGCCAGCTGATTTCGTGACCTTGCACTTTTTTGGTGCTGGAGACTCAGGATGCTTCCATTGGAGGGACTCGGCCTTGCTTTCTGGATCGAAGTGAGGGATCCAGGTTTCATCTTGGGTAACAAGTCGACCCAGGAAGTCCTCACGGTCGACGTTGAAGAAGCTCAAAATTTCGCGTGATGTCTCCAGCGAACACGCTTCTGCTAGGGAGACAGCAAATGGGGCACCCATCGCGCTGACACCTTGGACATGTTGAGGCAATCATGAAGGATGGATTCAATGGACCCCACAGACAACCTCACTTCAGCAGCAATGTGTCTGACAGACACACGCCTATCCCTCATCACAATTATCTCCACAGAGTTAACATTTTCCTCAGTCACTGCAGTCGATGGCCGACCACTGCGTGGATCATCTTCAATGCTCTCTCGACCAGCTTTGAAGAGAGCTGCCCACTCTTTGACTGTTGCGTATGCAAGAGCAATATCACTCAATGTCGCCACCAGTTCCTCGTGGATAACCTTTGGCGCCTTTTTCTGCAGCACCATGAAACGAAAAACTGAGCGCTGCTGAATTTTGTCCATTGCTGACATCGATATCGTGTCACTGGCAAATGGACATCCAATCTGAGGGAAACAATAAATTCAATTAATTAGGAATTATGCCACTAAACGTTTGAATGATTCATCTTTGTCCACATCACAACAATTTACTTACTTTCGAGCAGTTTCATGGTCGGGTTATGGACTTTATGAACGCCCCTCGTATATGAAAAGTGGCTAGATATGGTAAAGCATTTCTCTCTCGACTCCAGCCTCTTTAAGTTCCTGTTCTTAGTTTAGTGATACAGTGTACGACGCACTCCAAGACATCGAATCATAAGTTAAGAATTTTTCCTTAACTTGTACAATGCAGCCTTGTGATGTAACTGTTCCACTTTAGTTCTCTGTTAGCTGAAGTATCTGATTGATCTTTTTTTTAGTAAGTCTGTGAATGATGATAATTAGGTTAGAAATGTCCTGCTGTGCGCCTGTTTGTTATGTAGAAGAACCTAACTTTGTGATGTGTAGAGATTTTGTAAGTAAAGTAAGGTGTATTTGTTTATGTGTCATTGCCTTTGATTTGACCCTCAGAATCAGAAATCTCCCTACACGGTCCGTAACATGAGTAAGGGGTGCTACGAAGGCTCCTATGCCACGCAATGTGCCATATTTGTAGAAAGAGGCAACATTAGTAAGTTTCTATAGGTTTTTGTTAACCTGCAGTGCATGATTCCCAAACTGTGTGCAGCAACACAGTGTACTCAGTTTTTCATTTGATGGAATAGGGTCACTTGCACAATTTGAATACGAAGTCATGGGAGCAAAGAATTTAACGAGCCTTCATAATGGGGTAGAAATGAGTTTTCTGTTTATGAAACAAATCAAACATTTAGGCTGACAAAAATTCGCCATTAACCAAGATATAAGGTTAGGAATACAAGTCAAGTAAAACTGTTGGTGCTATAGTGTGCCTTCATGATATCCTGGAATGTTGCTGAAAATATAGATGTGTGTGTGTGTGTGTGTGTGTGTGGATAGATAGATAGATTGATTTATTGATAGTTATAGACATTTAGATATAAATATAACCCACTTGCGCTATTATTTTGATAATAAAAAAGAAGGTAGGTTTGGTATAAAGACACAATATTCTTTTTGGTGTGCCCTCATTCACAAAGTCTGAATATGACTGCCTAATGTAGTCCGACTTGAGGATAGATTTAGCTGGCAGTCAAGGGGATTCATTCCTACCCCATAATTTTGATTCATAGAGTTTCACGTTACCAATTCTCAGTATAAAGGCTGAGGAAGTGGCCCAGTTAAATTAAGATAAACTTATGCCAAGACCCGACCTCTAATAATGATCAGAATAAGTGGCACAGGAGTCTTCCTTGCACCTCTTCCTTGGTTATTTATTTTTCATATTAGACCTAAATTTTGCCTTGTATCCATTTATATCGTTTCAGTATCGATATGGATCACATAAATATTGTAAAAGAGGATAATAAAGTGTAATGTCCAAATTAAATCGCTAGAGAAGACATCCTACGAAATCGAAATTCCCCAGGCCATTATCAGGTTACATAAAAATTATTACTGTGTCCATAAAAGATGAGAGAATAAGGGATATATAAGAATGCATTGTGAGTGGCGAACTGAATGACGTTATGGAATGGTCGAAAGTTTGAGGTGATTGCAATGATGGAGAATTAACAAGCACGACCTCTGTCACCAGTGTAGAGGTCGAAATTTTGACTAGTGAAGAACTCTCAGTTTTGACTTACCAAAAGAATCAGAGATGTAGAGAGTATTCTGCCACACCCAGCGTAATTCTGGGAATTTATTCCACTAGGAAAAATGATGAGGACTACTGGTGTTTTGAAGAAAGGAGCACTAGGGTAGCGTGTTCTTATTAAAGAGCGCGTGAGTAATAAGATATCAGCACACCTTGCGGGCCACTCAGCCTCACAGTGAATTCTTCTTAGTGGGATGATAAGACTTAAACTCATTGAAAACTTAACCTAATATTTACTAATACTAAGTATACAAAAAAAAAAAACAGACAAAAAAAATTAGAATAAAAAAGAATTATTACTATACAGATTAAGAATTGCCTGGAACTGAGGAAATAAATTACACTTTGCACTGAGGATATTTCTAGTCAGACTAAGCATTATCAGGATTAATAACTCAAAAGTAGTAGATAAATATGAGCTTCAAATTTCCCAACAGGGTAAGTATTTAGAATGAGGTTCTCTTACCCCCAATATACAGGTGAACCGACTATTCACAGAAATGGATTATCATACACTAAATAAGTATCCTTCAGAATTACATAAATACTCAGATTAATATTTTCACACACTAATGGAGTGTCCTTCACTACTGTATGATACTCAGGATGATATTATCACTCGCTAGTATAGTGTCCTTCACAGTTATATGGATACTCCAGTCAATATCATCATTCATGAATTCAATAATCTTTCTACTGAATCAACACTTCAGATGTCACTAACACGCTTGATTTCTCACTTCCAGGGACATGAATTCTCACATATTAAATTAATATTCAAGACAATACTATCAACATGAACCTAGCAATCCCGTGGCCTCGAGTGGGCTTCTCGGGAAATGACCTTGAGATAATACCACTACAGAGTATACCTTTGGGACCGATTTTTTTTTTTTTTTTCAGTTTACCTCGGTGATCACATGCAAACTAATACAGTACTAAGAGAGACGCTATGAAAACGGATCGACACAAAGTATGGAATAAAATTTTCAACAGCTTCCTGGGACTAGATACACGCAGGCTTACTATTGGTTTCAAATATTGACAAGATATACATGTATAAGAAAATAGAGTAATTTCAGTGGACCAGCTAATTCGCTTTTGGGTTACGTGAATCAGAAAAGGGGGGAGGGAATTTTAGTGTAGCGGGCATTTAGGTAGTCAACGTGAGCCAGACAGCTTCAACACGTGTGTGGGCAGACGAAATGAAGTGGTGGCGACAATCTGTAATTTTAGCAGAACGATGGGAAGTGACAATGATACGAAAGGAATTCTGGGGGGGGTTATGAACGTCAACTTATTACTATATACAAGAATTTATATTACAGGAACAAAGGGATAGAGGGGGGGGGGAGAATTTCAGTACGTGGACACTAACCTGTAATTTTAGCAGAACGAAGGGAAGTGACGCTCCTATAGGCCACGCGCAATCTTATATAGCCTTGGTTGTTCTAATCCCGGGGACCGGCCACAACTTCGACTGATCACTCAACACATTAGAGTCTTTACACCTACTACCAAGGGACATGGAAAATATGTCTACACTCGAGTCACACGGATGGATTGACTTATGATGCTTAAAATTTTTGGCGACAAGTGTACGGGATTTATAATTACATCGAAGCCAAAACAAATAAGAATTTGAACAACTTATCATCATGCTGGGTTCATGACTTGTGACACAAGGCCAATAATGCAAGTTTCGCGTTTGCAAATGACTATTATCAACAATTAGGAGTTAGAAAAGCTTCAGTTCACTACTATGTAGTTCAAAAAGGGAACATTATTGACGATGATGGATCAATCTCTAAATAAGAACATGAAAACAGACATTCGCGATGGTTAAACTCTTGCTATAGTTTTGTTGTCATGCGGACCGGCTGGGAAAGCGACTGATTCATATGTATAAAGTCGATCACATTCACATAGTTGCTCGATTTAGTTCCACTAATACTAGTGTTTTGCTCACACTATGAATAGTGATAGAGATTAAACCTGAATACGGATTTTAGCGGTTGACCAAGCCACTGCGTAGAGAAAATAATATCTCGGGTTCAAGGTTACAATTATGTTACTTATTCTAACTTAGATTACCCTTATACTAACTTATACTACACTAATACTAACTTATATAATACTTAACCTGTCACATCCCGACCGATTTCCAACCTACGATACCCCAAAATCCTGAGCATTTTTTGACATTTTTTTTATTGGCTGAAACCTTCGCTTTTGGTGAGAAACATCGAAAATTCATTGAGAAATCGTGATCCTGTGCTTAAAAATGTTGATACAGGTGTCATGCAACCTTACATTTTCCTTCTTTTTCAGGGTACCTGGCTAAAGAAAACGAACTATGGAAGGGTTAACTAATTCAAGCCACTTTCAGTTACATATTTATTTATGTATTTGGTAAGAATTTATGTGTAGTAACAGACTATGTTGGTTTTCACACATTTATATAGGCAATAGAAGCATTGTTCAGTCATCAAACACATCCACATATGTCACCTTCATCTATGACATTACCACCTCATCACTTCTGTTTGTTTCTTGCTCTAGCTTCTTGATCTCTTTTTCCTCCACCTCAGGAATCACTTTCACCGTGAATTTCGTCATTGGAGAGATCGTGGGGCAACATGTCTTTACTGGCCAGCTTACTGCTAACAGGTGAATTGCACAGTGTGGGAGGAGGGGGGAGGGGGGGTTAGGTGGGACCAGGCAGTATTCCCGCTTGACAGCAGGTAGAGGAAGGTCTCCCACATATGCCTACCAAAAATCACCCATGAAACTTGAAAATTGTGCAAATTATGACCCTTGCAATTGCGCGACGTACCCGAACGTCGATGGGTGTAGCTGTGACAAAACATCCCGACGTACCCATACGTCGATGGGATTCCTTGGGTTAAATTACAAAATTACGGCATTACAGTTAGGAAAGGGAAAGGACGTGTGGATTTGCAATAAGACAGTGGAGAAGGCTTCTGAAAAGGACTATAAGGTGTATATTGCAGTTATGGATCTGGAAAAAAAAAAAAAAAAAAGCTTGACCGAACAGTGAATGATTATGAACGGTTATTTTTCTATGTATGGTGTGGATGATAAACTGGTGAATGCCGTTAATAGTTTTTACGAGGGTAGTGAAGCGTGTGTACGGATTGATGGGATCTAAGTGAAACATTCATTACTGGAATATAATAGCGTTAATTGGAATACCGGAGTTGTGCCCACCACGAAAGAGTAAAGTCACTCGTGGTAGCATCAACAACATTATTTATACCTGAGCTGAGAGACAAGACTATTTCACTCAGCTGAGGGTGAGTCACATGACCTTGAGAATATCAATACTGCCATCATTAACCCTCTCTTGGTCGAGTCAGCTCTTGTACGTGAGCTAAATTCAGACAAGGCTGAACTACATCAGCTTGAATATGTTAGAGTTCTTTCACCTTACGGTAACTTAGCCCAGATGTTCGTCCTTTTTCAGGCTATTTCACGTAGCTCGGCGGCAGAAAAAGACATTGCTATGAATCTACAAACTTTCTGCAGCACTTCTTCATGGCCAGCCTCACATTCTAGTGTTGATCTCTTGTTACGACTCAGCATTCACGAGGGAGGGATTGCAATTTTAAGCCAAGTTGGAGTACAAAGAATATAACACCAGTTTCATAGAACACGCGCATAGTTTTGTCAATTCTTTTATTTTATTTTGTCAAACACCAGACCTCTGTGTTCAGCTGCAGGTGGGCCATGGGAGCCTCAGTGTCACTTCAGGAACGTACTTTGCTTATTTTGCTTATTTATTCTTGCCATCTTCAGCTGAATTATTCATCTTTAGGGAGGCCTCTAGTAGGAACGAGGTAAGCGAAGTGGATCTAACCTCTCCACTTCCATATTTCTCTCCAGAGCTGAATGAAATAGACTGAAGATAGCGAGAAAAAACGAATTTAGTATGTTTTCATAGTGGTCATGGTATTAAGAGGAAGAGGAGGAACAGCAAGCAGCAGCAGTACTAGGATAGTCGCAGTAGCAGCGGAGATGGTAGCAGTAGTTTTAGCAGTAGTACTAGTGTTGGTTTGTGGTGGTGGTGGTGGTGGTGGTGGTGGTTGCCTCAGGCTTATGTGATATGTGAACCCAGAAGACTTCAGGCTGAATCACACCCTTTTTCCACTGCCCATCATCACCCTTTTGAGGGATGAGGAGGAAGCCAGGGGACGCCTGAAGAACTGGCTCCACCGTCGGGTTAAATCACTGACAAAACGTGAGTACGTCCTGTGTCCCAGCATAATAAGCCAAATATTAGGTTGGCTTGTAAACTGAAAATCGTGATCAAGGGCTCTAAGTCAAGTGAAAGTCAAAAGGTCAACATATCTATGGAGGATCTCTTGATTCTGATCAAAATATTTTTTACTTTGAGTTCAGTTTGACTAGATTTTTTTCCTGATGATTGTTAAGATGTATGGATTAAAAAAAAGAAAAAAAGAGAACATTTGGGACAGGTGCAGCTTCAGAGTTTTATACTAATACTTAACTGCACCAGCTAGAAACGCTTTGTGAATACAGTGTGAAATGCAGTAATGAGTACATAACACTGAATCTCCTCCCATTCCCAATGCTCTTCTGTTTATGTGTGGTGGCTGAATCGGTAGAAAGGCGGCCTGCAGTCCTATTGGACGCAGGATCGAATCCCGGCTTGGGCAGGGAACAGTTTCAGGATTTGAATTCCATAAAAGCAGATTTAAAGTTAAAGCATTAAATAAAGCCTTGTAACCAGTTAACCTGATTCATATGATTATATAATTAACTTGTTTCTTCCTTGCTGCAGTCGCCTTTGAATTATACTCTAGCGTCACCCATAGCTGTCTTCATTAATGACACCGAAGTGTATTGTTACTGTTGTGACGGCAAATTGACTTGATGGCGAATTGTCCCGAAACCGATCAGCGTCGGAATGTTGCCTCGTGTTTATGCATTTGTATGTTGAAGTTTGTGGTTGGAACAAAACCCACGCGTTCGGGGTGAGCTTGATGTATATATAAATCATAGATACATTAAAAATATATCAATGACTCTTACTATAGTCTTGGCATGGTACTGCCATTGCGTAAATATTAGCGTATGTCTGTTGTACATACACATTTATACCAATATATTACTACAATATGTTATACAATATTCTGTATTCAGTTTTACTACCATGTATTTTCTCCATTAACCATATAATATTTTACTATAATGTAATATATTTCTACAAATTATAGTGTCTTTACAATATTATAATGAATACCATGTAATAATAGATTAGAATGTAATTAGTTGCTACATGCTGTCGGAGGTTCACCAGCAGTGCGTGACCGAGCGATGTCACGACTCTATATCATAATACAATACATAATAGCTAGGAACGTACATATGTGATCTAGAGGTTAGGTGAAAGTCATGGCTAGGGCTGGAGGAAATGGCCTTTGCACATTCTCTCTAAGGAATGCCATAGACAGTAGTTGTGACGCTTGAGTGGAAGGTCCCCAGGCATCTAGAAGGTTCCTCTCAACCGTGCCTTACACGTGACACAATCACTCATATACGAGAGAGAAGGAGTTACAGGCAGAAGGAGTTAGGGGAGAGAAGCAACAAGAGGGTCTAGGAGAGAGAGGCATGGTGGGAAAGCATGCAAAATTAGCAAGCATAAAACCGCTTTCACCTCAATACGGTCTTGTGAGACATACTCATTATTAATCTTGAGATATTCCCTTTCAAGAAAATAAACTACAGTCAAACCCCAGACTCATCTTTATCTTTCCTCTGTCATCGACGACAAGTACATCTAACATTATCTCCTACAAATCAACTCATTGTTATAACAGCTCGGCTACTACTACGATATAATTAACTACAAGTACGATATTGCAAGTGCACTTCCCAGGTCTAGGTCTCCTGTGGAAAATACATCAGCACGCCTCACCAAGACCCCCTCCAATTGCTCCATATGTGGAGTTTAATTGTGCTCCTCTTGCATACACTACTCAGTGGATCCTGATCGACATCTTGGCACTACCCTACAACAATGCCCTGATGTATCTTCTAAGGATGAAGTGAAAATTTCACCATGATGGGTACTTCCTCTGCCATAGAGTCAACTAAGGTCCTGTCCATCACTCCCTCTTCTTTCATACCACAGCTCCTGTGCTCCACCAGTCACAGGACAGGGTGCATTGTGTCACACAGCTTGCAGGGATAAATATAGTCCATCAGGTTGTCACTAGTAGACTTACATGCTTCATAGGCCTCAGCAGAACACTTCTTCCTCCTAGCCATATCTGTATCTATAGGAAGTCAAGCAGGCAGTGGCAGGACACCAGGCAGTTAAAACCCAAGACGTAGGGGTTGCCATTGTCGGCCCCACCCATGGCCAGGGTCTCTTCCTTACCCCCCTGCTGCATCCCAACACTTCCCGGTCCCCCAAACCCAGTGCAGCTCCCTGTAACTCCCCAGTGCTCCCCCACATCCAGTGCAGCTCCCTGTAACTCCCCAGTGCTCCCCCACACCCAGTGCAGCTCCCTGTAACTCCCCAGTGCCACCGCGAAGTCTCCGGAAGCTGCCTATGACCCAACACTTCCAGATGCCTCTCTGATCCTGTTTGAACAATCACTGGGCACGCTGCTCCCTCAGCCTCACCATCCTCCTCTGTGCACCTGTCACTGGCATCTAAGAGGTGTGCTGAGTGCTGTTCCTCATCCAAATACAATTTATGGACTTTTACCCTGTTAGCCACTTCCTGTATTTAACTTTTCATCCTCCACTGTACACGAATCTTCTTCCTTCATTTCTCATGCCTGGTTACTTATTTTCCCTACCGTGCTCTGTGACACCTCTCATTATTGTTTCTGGGTTCTGGCCCCATCCTGCAGCTCCTCTAATCTTTGTTATATTTCTTTCGTTCTTCTTTATTTGCTTTCGACATTGAGTATAACTTTTTGTTCTTCATAATATTTCTTCTCATCCTAATAATATTTCTTTTGTTCTTCACAATATTTCTTTAGTTCTTCATGAAATTTCTTTACATCTTCATGATTTGCTGTCAACACTGTGAATATATGTGCCACAGGTATGTCCACTCTTTCATTAGCCTGTCCAGGGGTCTCCATCCCTCAAGACGTATCTCCCACTCCTGACACCAGTTGTTACAACCTATTGATTCCTTGATACGTTGAGAACGACATGTGGACAGGTCAGGAGGTTAATAAAAGGCAGCTGAACACTTCTGGGTTTAATTCCATCTAGGCACAGCTGAGGTGCACTTGCAAAACACTTGACTTTTCTTTCCCACGTTAAGTCTGTCCTTCACTGATTACTATTCAGTACTCACTGTCCGTTCACTGAATGACTCTCACTTACTGACTCTGGCTGACTACTCTGTCCTTCATTGATTAGCTCTCACTGACTCACTCTGTCACTGCCTCTCTGACTGTTCACAGATGAAAATCTTAACTGCCACGCACACAACTCACGCCGTCCGTTACACTTGGCTGACTCAACACAACATAACTGAGCCGTCCGGCACCCTCTTGGCTAACTGCCAGTGTGCGGTGAGAGTCTCGTAATATAACCCTCCCTTGCTCCCGCTACTAGCACACCCCAGAACATTCAACAGCCTAGCAGAGAACTCATTTTCTGACATAACAATGCACGTAAATTAACAATGCACAAAATGATCCACAGGTATACATGGCGAGTCATGAGAAAAGTGGGTGGTGAACTGAATGAACAGACGGCAATGATTGATTATGTGTGAGTGGATGAAAGAATGAGAAGATATGTACTGGATGTAAGAGTACACAGAGGCTGGGGGAGTGGACTTCTGACCACCACTTGGTGGTGGCGAAAGTCAAGGTACAAATACTGTAGATAAAGAGAAAGAGAGAAGGACAGGAGGAAGCAGTCCATACATGGAGGGTAGAAAGGTTGCAGGAGGATAAAAAGCAGAATATAAGAGAGAAGTGGAGGAGCGACTGGGTATATAGGATTTGGAGCAGATGGGGGAGGTGTAAGATGTGTGCAAGATTTTCTCAGAAGAAACCTGTGCGGCATGTCAGGTGGTGTTTGGTGTGAAGAGATGACGAAAGGAGTGCAAGGAACAGCATGGTGGAATTAAGGGGTGAGACAAGCCGTGGCGCACAAGGAGAAAGCATATCGTCAGTGGATGGGAAGAAGAGGCATGGAGAAAGTTGAGAGATGGAAGAAAGAGTTATCTGTAGAGAAGAGAGAGGTGAAAAGATTATTAAGAGAGAGTAAGAAGAAAGTGGATGAGGAATTTGGAAGGACTTTGAGTGTAAAGTGGAAGGAGTGTAAAAAGTTGTTTTGGAAGGAGGTTAAGAGAGTTAGACAGGGTGATAAAAAGGTAGTAGGGGAGTGAAAGATAAAAATGGAAGTTGCTAGTGGAGAAGGGAGAAAAAGTGAGCAGATGGAGAGAACACTTTAAGTAACTGTTAAACACTGAGAATGAAAGCAATGGGAGTTTAAGAGGCTAGGGAATTGCTGGGAGAAGAAGGGAAATGAGAAGGGAGGAAGAGATCAGTAGGATGGAAGTAGTGGAAACAATAAAGTCAAAATGGGGAAAGGTCCAGGAATTGATGGGGTGTGTTGTGAAATGTTGAAGCACGAGAGAGAGATAGTAGCAGAATAGATACAGAACATGTGCAGATTTGCCTGGGAGGAAGGTAGATTCCCACGGGATTAGAGGTCAGGTATAGTTATTCCCCTATAAAAAGGAAAAAGGGAAAAAGAAGAATGTGGTAATCATAGGGGCATTTATCTTGTTAGTGTAATAGAAAAAATATATATGGTAAGATACTTATTGACAGAGTTAGGGAAATAACAGAGGAATTAGTTAGAGAAGAACAGGGAGGTTTTAGGAATGGATGAGGTTGTGTAGATCAGATATTCACCCTAAGGTCTTTAGTGAAAAAGTTTCTAGAGAAGGGAAAGAAGTTGTATGTGGCACTTCATGGATTTGGAGTAAGCATATGACAGAATGGATACACAAGGAATGTGGAATATATTAAGAGTATATGGAGTAATGAAAAGCTGTTGAAATCCGTGAAGAGTATGCATAAGGGCGCAAAGGCTCCAGAGCAAGTAGATGGCGAACTGAGAGAACTTTCCTATCTGAATGATAGATTGAAACAGGGATGTGTCATGTCGCCATGGTTGTTCAATCTTTATATGTATTCAGTTACAAGAGAAATGCAAGGTAAGGCAGTGGATGCTGGAGTGGCCTAACGAAAGAAGGTTGTGATTGGAAACTTCCTGTTCTGTTGTCTGCAGTTGATAATGTATTGTTAAATGAAGATTTTTTTCCCAAATGACAGAACATAGGAAGGAAAAACAAATGAATAAAAAAAAATCCATACTCCAGATTCATTAAAAAATTTGTAACAGTTGGGCTTGAACAGCTGTAGGTTGAAGTCTGGGGGAAACATCTCCGGGAAAGCGAGTTCCAGAGAGATGCAGTTCGGGGAATAAAAGAATTCTGATAGGCAGAAGTTCTGCAGTATGGCTGAGTGACATTCCAGTCATGAGCTCTACCAAATGCTCTTGTGGTACGGGGAAGGCATGGAGAGGTGGCACAGTGGACGCAACTTCGTCTAAGCATTTGCCATAAAAGCATCTGTAAAATAATGCTTGGGGGCAACATTCCTTCTTACTTGTAGGGGAGATAGTTTATTTGTAATAGCAGGGTTATTAATAAGTTTATTGAGTGCGGTAGGAAAGGAATGTGGAAGAATTATTATAGAGAAGAGAGATATCTGACGTCCTGGTGAGTGATGAACAGGGTGGAACTGGGAGCGGCAGGGGATGTGTGGATCAAATATTTGCAGTGAGACGGACAGTGGAGAAGGCTTGTGAGAAGGACTATAAGGTGTTTATGGCATTCATGGATCTAGAAAAAGCATACAACAAAGTAGACAGAGAAGGATTGTGGAAGATTTTGTGCATGTGTAGATGGTAAGCTGCTTAGTGTCGTCAAGAGTTTTTATGATGGTAGTGAAGCACGTGTAAGGGTTAATGGGCATCTAAGTGAATGGTTCACGATCGGTGTGGGCGTGCGACAAAGTTGTGTGATGACCCCGTTGTTGTAATACATATATATGAATGGGATGATGAAAGGAGTAAAAACAAAAGTAATGGAGAGGGGGGATGGCGTTGGTAATGAATGGTGATGGATGGAATATCTCAAATTTGTTGTATGCGGATGATGCAGTACTACTTGCAAATACCGGACAAGAACTTGGTAGACTGGTGCAGAGTTTTGCTGATGTCTGTGAGCGTCGTGCCTTGAGAGTAAATGTAGAAAAGAGTAAAGTGATGGTTATTGAGAAAGAAGGTGACTCCCAGTGTGATGTTACAGTGAGTGAAGAGAGACTGGAATTGGTGAGAGAGTTCAAATACCTGGGTACAGTGATAGAAAAGAGAGGAAAATGTTCAAAAGAAGTGGAAAGTAGAGTGACACAAGGAAGGAAAGTAGCTGGTACAATGGTCTTGATAAGAAACAGAGGCTTGAGTGTTGCAGCTTCACGAGGCTAACATGGAGTGTTAATGCCAACTTTAACATACGGATGTGAGACTATGGAGTAGCATGAAAATGACAAGCCAAGAGTGAAAGCAGTGGAGATGGGACTGCTGAGGAATGTATGTGGAGTACAGAGAGTGGATAGGTAACGAAATAACGTGATTCGTGAAAGGTGTGAAGTGAGGAAGTCTTCAGACACCAGAATCGAAGAGAGTGTACTGAGATGGTATGGACATGTGGAGAGAATGGGTAACAAGAGAGTGATGAAAAAGGTATATCTGAGCGAATCTGGAGACGGAAGGAGGCGAGGTAGGCCAAGGAGAAGGTGGAGGGATATGGTGGATGAGTGTGTGAGGAAGAGAGGTATGGAAGTCGGTGAGGCTAGGGGTCTGACAAGATATCGAGCTGGCAGGATGAATATTGTAAGAAGACGTGCATGATCAGGGATTTGGCACCCTTTTTAACGTGACATAGTTCGGATTGACTCTATCGAATACGTTTATGTGAAGCTACAATACGTGGTGAATGTTTTTGCCGTATCAGATAGAGCCAGGATTCCGTGGACCTGAATGGTGAGTGAATGAAAGTGTGGCCTATTGAACTGGGCAAATTTGGGCTGTCTGGACGTTGTTACTCCTCACCCTGCCCTAGGGTGGGAAAGGAGGTCTGGATTATGATGATGATGATGATGATTAATAATTCCAACAGCTTTGTTCAGAATTTTGCCTAATTGTTTTAGTGCAACTTCTCCACATCCATTCCACAATGGTAAGCAATATTCTAGCTGAGAGCGCACATGACTCTTATAAATTACAGCTCGTCAGTGAAAAAGTTAAGGACTCTGTACAATAATCCAAGTTTCTTTGAGGTGGTTTTAGCAAGTGATCTGACATGAGAGGTCCAGCTGAGGGCATTGTTAAGTGAAACAACGAGAATTTCAATACTTTTGGAGATGGGAATATTAGCAGCACTGAAGGTAATATACGAATCTGGCAGTACCTGTCGTTACGTACCTAGCACCTCCTCTCACCTCTCCGTGTGTCAGGGTGGAATTCGTTAACGAGGCCGGCAACTAAACAAGCGAATAATGAAGCGAAGCCGGCCCAAGTGAACTACCTCACGCCACTACCTCACGTCACCCATGCCGGAACCAATCATCATGAAGCCGGTTGATGAGTGGGAGTGGCTCCAGTCAGCACTTATATGCGGCTCCACACCACTAGGGAGGCAGTTGGGATCCGGCTCAGCTCAGTACTAGACTGACTCTGTTTGATTTCTTTTGATGATTTCACCCATGACTGTTTGATTTCTTTTGTTGATTTCACCCATGACTGTTTGATGTCTTTTTGCTGACTTCTCCTTGACCTTGTGTGTGTTAGTGTTGTGTTAGTTGTGTGTTAAATTTAAGCTAGTAGAGGTTAAGTTAGGTGATGGGATATTAATCTTAAATAATAAAGTTGACTTTACTTTGGTTGTATTAGTAAATCTTTGCATTAAGGAGTAAGTCACTTGAGTAAGAATGAGAACCTTAGTCACTGACAAGATATAAAATTGAGAAACCTATAAATCATAGCCATCATATTTTACTTTCAGTGGTTATGACTCAAGCTTGTGATAACTTCATATCCCCCTATGACTACTTCAGTTCTGACCTATGAGGTTGTCACACTGTCTATGAGTAAATTGTATGTATCTGGTTTGATTACCATTAAATGAGGCAAGGTTATTTTGTCCCCATTCAGTGATCTTAGATAAATCTTGATGTATGGAGATGGCTGCATAGAGTTGAGTGTTAGAGATATTAAATTTTGTTAATGGGAGGTCGAGTGTGAATGAACTGTGAAGTGTTGAGTCATCCGCATATGAATGGATGAGACTGTGGGTGACATATAAGAGATCATTAATATGAATCTGGAATAGGGTTGGTGCCAGGACTGATCCTTGTGGCACGCCAACATTAATTGAGTGGAAATTGGAATATACATCTACACTTTTATTTTTCTGTTGCTGAAATATGAGAAAGTAGAGGAACAAAAGATGTTAGTCCATGGCAAAGGAGTCTGGATAGCAGGGAGCGGTGCCACACTTTGTTGAAAAATTTAGAAATAGCAAGGGCTACTGCATGAGTTTCTCCATGTTGGTCATTTGACTGATTGATGGCATGAATCAGGAGATTGAGTATATCAGTGATGGATCTTTCGTGACGAAAACCATATTGTCAATCACTAATTCAGTTGTTGGATTCAAGGTGTTTAACTATGTGCTTATTAATTACAGTTTCAAATACTTTACCAAGAGAAGACGTGATACCTATTGATCTGTAATCAGAGGGGCCAGAGGAACTTCCTTTCTTTGGGATGGAGTGGATATTGGCTTCTTTCCAAGAATTTGGGATTGAAGAAGTACGTATGTATAGTTTGAATATTTTAGCTAGAAGAGAGGCAATTTCTGGGGAACGCTTTCTCAAAACAATTGGAGGAATTCCCTTTGGGTTTGGAGCTTTGTTCGTAGGTAAATCGTCTAGGATGGATTTTACGTATCTTGTCTGTATTTTCAGTGGAACAATTTCGGGAGAGTCAAGTTCTAGTACATGGATGTTTTGCCTGACATCCTCGAGGGTAGAAGTTTTGGCACATGTACTGGCAAGAATATTCGCTATACCACGCACCTCATTTGTAATGTTACCATCTGAAGATTTTAGTGGGGGAATGGGAGATTACTTAAGTTATTACTGAAAGAATTGAGGGTTGACCAGAATATTCTATTGTCATTAGGTCTGTTAATTAGTTTTGATGATTGGTTTTGAAGAAAGTTTGATTTAGCGTAGTTTATTACTGCTTTTGCATGGTTTCTAGCAGTTTTAAATTGACAAAGTGATTCAGATTTTTTTTTTTTTAAGTAAAAGTTATATGCTAATGACTTTTGGGCTGTTGCCCTTGCACAATTGCTATCAAACCATTTTGGAGACTAAGATCTTTTAGTGAACTGTTGACTTGATATGAATAAATCCACACCAGCTAGTATTACATAATTGCTGTGGGACTGGGTAGAACTGATATAACTAGAGAAGAAACACTGCCATGGAATGACAGGAAGATCATTTCTAAATCCATCCCAGTTTGCCCTATCAAAGTGCCATCGAGTCACCCTATCAAGTTCAGAACGGGAAGATTTGGGGGAGCCGACTAATGAGGCTTTGATGGGAGTGTGCTCGTAGGATCCAAGTGGTGACAGTATTCCTATCCTGTATTGATCTGGATTATTTGTCAGGAATAGATCCAAGAGATGGGTGATATGGTCAGGATTATCTGGTATTCTGGTTGGTTGCTTCACCAGCTGTGTGAGATTAAACGATTCCGCAAACAGCTTGCACTCTAGACTAGCATCGTCAGTCCTGGCAGAGTGCAATAGCCATTCTCAAATACGTTAAAATCGCCCAAAATGGTAATTTCAGTGCTAAAGGTAAGGTTAACATTACTCAACTGTGTGGATATGGAGTCAACTACACTGAGTTATGAAGAAGTATTGGGGGACCGATAGAGTACACAGATATATTTGATATTTAGATAATTTAGTTTATACAGTGAGTAATCAGAATTAGTTGAAGTTTAAAACAGCATCAACTGCAAATTCAGATTTGATATAACAACAGGTGCCGCCCTTGTTACAGAAGTTTATGAGGAGATGGTAACTAGGAAAACAAAATGGGGATATTTCGGTAGAGGGAGAGATTTGGGTTTCTGTGACGAATAGGGCCTGAGAGGATACAGATTGTAGGAAAAAATGGACTGAATTGAAATTGGTACTGAGACCACGGATATTAGTGAAGAAGAAGGCCGCACCTGCACTTCTCCTCTGACGAGTATGAATGGACTTTGCAACAGTCGCTGCCACCAGAGTCGCTTAATAGCGACCGGGAGGACCCTGCACCGCCAGCCCTACCCTGCCGGTGGTGGCAATCCGAGATACCACCTCGTTTGCTGATATTAATGCAGCGGCCATTGGTAAGAGAGAATGTAAATAGAAGGTATAATATCTTATGTGCATGTAGTGTGGTGTAGACAGTTGGTGGTAGAGGTATTAAGAGAGTATGCTGGCCTCCTCTCTGTGTAAATGAAAGCACTGAAAAGGTTCAGCAAAGAGAGATGGGCAGGATCAAGTTCTGACGGCTGGTGAAATGCGAGCTCCAGTTCTCCCTGTTACCAGTTTGCCGTCCACGTCGGGAGTACCGCCCTGTTCGACTGATGCTACAGTCAACTACTAGGCTTAGTGAATGAATTTAGAGGAGTATGTAAAAAACGGAATCCAATTGTGAATGTAGGGAAGAATAAAGTTGTGGCCTTCGAGAGAAATAAAGCCACTGAATGGACAGTGAGGCTGGATGGTGAGTAAATGGAACATTTGAGTGCATTAATACCTGGGTAGTGTGATGAGTAAGGATGGAAGTTTATGGGATGAAGTGCTTGAATGGGTGCAGCAGAGAAGAAAGAAGGCAGTGGTAAGAAATAGGGAAGTGAGCATGGAGGTCAGCAAGCCACTGCATGATAGTAGTGTGATATCTACTCTAACGTATGAAAGCGAAGCTAGGCCTTGTTGGAAGGACACAGGTCAAGAGTGAGAGCAGTGGAAATCTTACTTGAGCATGTGGCGTTAAATGGTGAAACAAGCTGACAAATAAGGAAGTCAAGGAGCACTGTGGTGTGGATATGGATGTGACAGAAAGCATTAGGAAAATTACACTGAGGTGGTTTGGCCATGTGGAGCAGATGGAGAGCAAAAGACTGTCAAAAAGGTGTATGTGAGTAAGGTGGAGAGGGGGAGAGGGAGGTGAAGACCGAGAATGAGATGAAGGGATGGAGTGGAGAGGTATATGAGAGAGAGGGATGTGATGTGAGCTGGGGGGAGGGCAGCAAAATGGCAGGGCACAGGCTGACATGGAGGCAATTTGTTTGCGGCCACCCCTTACGGGATTAAGGTATCTTGCTATAGACGGATAGATACAGACAATAATGATGTTGACAAGAACTAATTCCTTAGTCAGCAAGATAATAACAAACAAATATGCCAAAATCTCAAGAATGTTCCTCACATATCAAGACACAAACAGTAACCTAATCCACAGATAACATAAACACTGGATTGGACTCTTCCCAGAATCGCGGTCCCATCGCTGCAGTAATGTCCCAGAGCAGTATAGCATTGTCTTCCCCATCCCTATGTGATCTGAGGATGAATCAACCATTATGGTTGAAAATCCTACTGAGCGCAGCTTTCTTCTGATCAGTATGCTCCCTCACTCTGGCATCACCCAATGAGTGAGCAGCTCTCAATCCAGGAGCCAATCACCGCACTTTTATGATCAGCAGACCAATCAGAGTGTTCCATCCATGCGCTATTAAGAATGTTTACAATCTACATTCAGTTTGGCGGCTAAGCTTACAGTAGTGAGAATATTTTCCAGTGTTTTTACCAATATTTACTGATTTAACGACAATAATAGACATTATGAGTGGCAGCAACAATGTGTCTTTGCATGAGGAAGATGAGGAGATAGGAGTTGTGGTATCAGAAACTTTCCAACGTAAGAAAAATAGCGAGGAATGTCCGAATGAGAAGGGAAAGTCGTCAAAGTGAAGGTATGTAATTCTGTAAGGCTTCGTCAGTCATGACACTGGGGAAAATATCTCACAGCGTAAAATAGGGCCTGAATGTAATAATGGATGCTTTGAGAAGCTGACAAGTCCTGTAATTGAGGCAGAGGTAGAAAATTGCTTGGGTCTTGCTGACCAAAATAAACGGCATACTGTACCGGCAATCACTCAGTAACCAAATACTGTGCCAGTACACCTGCAAAGTCCCAGACAGTGATACTGTGAATTATACAATCAAGTATAATAATAATGAGTCGCGTGTGTGTAAGAAAGCCTCCTTGAGTATCTGTGGACTAGGTGAGAAGCATGTTAGGATGGTAACTGAAGGCACAATGTGTTCATATTAATAGTTTGCCTACACTTTCATCGGCACTGCCCTAAAAGTCAAAGAAAGTTATTACATCACCCAGCTCAGGACCTACACTATTGGTTTTCCTCCAGTAAGGCTGGACACTTGCAGCTTTGGCTATGAGACCTCATGAAAGCTAACTTTAAAACTGGTTTGAGTCAATTGTGTCTTTTGTAATTTCTTTTCGATCTCTGTATTTAATGTATCAATTGTGCACCACATCAATGACTTGCTGACTAGTCACCAATCTGGGCCATGGGGGTTAATGCAGAAACATTGCACGAAACAGTACCATACATTTTTATCAAATTAAAGATTCTCCAACAATGCAGAAACATTGCACGAAACAGTACCATACATTTTTATCAAATTACTTAAAGATTCTCCAACGGTTGATATTCTACTGTTGGAATAATCTGTGTAGCTTACCTGATGATAATTTTCCCAATTGTGTTTTCAAATTAGGTATTTTTGTTTGAATGCTCCTCAGTATGGTGAAGTGTGAAGGTCACAAAGTGACGATAAGCGGCGCCAGCTAACAGGTGTGAAAAGAGTTGACCTACCATGTATTGTACAATGATGTTCAATTGCTCTCATTGAAATATTTGTTAGATACATTTGTTTTTGTGCAACAGTTATTTTTATTTGACTTCTGTTGACTACAAGCCAAGATAATGAGGACAGAATGCGAAGGATCATTTTTAGGTCTTGGGGCCATTACTGCAAATCAGGGAATCAGAGTGTCCAATCCAGTGTTAATGTTATCTGTGCCTAATCCTATCCATAGTACTTCATTTCTCGAATGTTCCTCACACCTCCAGATATAAAACACTATCCTAATCCTACCAGTAAAACAATACATTCAAGTATTATTTTATCCCATTTTATACAAATTATATACATTCTAATACATTTTATTTATTATATGATCGTCTATGACGTTAGACACAGTAACATTTTATTTAATAGTATTTATAAGAGGTCATTAACCAACAGATGTGCTAGTTTTGTGTTTTCAAAACTACATACAACCATAATTTTTCATTTAAATTCTCTGCATCTAAGTCAGAACAATGACAGTTACCTAAGAGGTTCGCATTTTCTGCTCACAGGCAAGACATCTCAAATGGAGGAAAAATTACTTCACCCTATGGTCCATCCATTGATAATAAACGGAGTCCCAGATATGTATGAGGTCGTTTTCAGTACCCTCTACATGTTACACAGATGCTATTGCCTTATCATTACTTACTTTTTCTCCTACAGTTGAAACTGAAGTTGACAGTATTACTGGGTTAGCTGTCTTGCAACTGTCTTACTGACACTTGTAGGTTTGTTAACTCGTCAACATTTACCCTGTCCACAATGAACTATGTTGTCTGTCTATGTTACGCTTGATGGATATATTCATTTTAGTTTTACAATATATAGATTTTTGTCTTGGGCTTAAATACATCATACAATGCTCCATGCCCTTTAAACTTTGTCATTCTTTAGACTAAGCCAGGACATTTTTTGCAAAATGTAGTGAAATGTTGTTCACTACAAAAGACACAGTTCTTATTGGGTTTTACAGTGGAGTCTCTTACATCCTTCCATTCATAAGCAGAGTTGGTCTTATCACTAGGCAAACTAGGCAACAACCTAGGGTGGCATCAACTAGGGGACCCAAATTTCCACCAATCATGAAACTATTCAAGTGAATCCCTAATGATCAAGCATACTTTTGGTGCGATAAAAATAGAAGCGATTTCCAGAGGACTGCATATATTCCAGGCCTAAAACGCATTAAAATCTAGGGGGGAGGGGCACACCACTACATGGCCTAGGGTACCAGATGTCTTAGGATCGGCGCTGTTCATAAAACCATTCCCAGCTTTAGCAATATTCTCGTCTTCTTTTGCAGGACTAATTTTAAAAAAAATCTTCTTTTACCATCCCAAAAACTACTGATTTTGGTTTCACTGCAGGTTAGTTAACTAATTTTAGCTTTGCATCAACTTCTGATTTACTTTCAGCAGTTAGCAGTGTCTTGCAAGTTTTTGCAAGCTCTGCATTTGGCTGTTATGTAGCCAGGTCTGGATGGATATGCGGGCAGAGATGAGACAAAACCCTAATTTAGGGGGACCCAATCCTTCACACTGTTCATAAATTTAAAAATCCGAAATTTCAAATGGGAGGCCAGTGGGAGGAAGGGACCAAGGATATGACTGGGGGTCCCGACCCCCTACCCCACTTCTCCCGTGTGGCTATGCCACTGTCATTAGGTCATCCTTAACTTCCTTCCATGAGAAATGAGTATTTTGGTATTCATTATACAATGCATCGTTGGTTGTAGGATTTACCGTTAAAGATATGATCCTAGATAACAACCAACCTGCTACATTAACATCCTAAATTATACCTTAGGACTTCAATTTACAGCTTACTATAACTCGAAAATTTTACAGAGTCAAAAATCACGCTTGGGTGTGGGTAACTCAATCAAATTCTTAGCTGCTCCTTATCTTCATAATTAGCTCTAAGATTAGTCAGAGCCACCTCATATTTGCCATCTTCAATAGGCAATTATCCCATCAGGTTATAGAACGTGCCTTTCACTTGTCCTCATTAAGAGAAGAATTTATTTGTTCCATCAAGGACTAGACATTTAAACTTATCCTAGGATGTGGTCATTTTTGTTCACCATTAAATTCTGTAAGGGAGATCTTAGGTAATGTGATCTTGCAGCATGCATTAACTTTTTTGTGTTTGATTCCATTAGTTAATCTTCGAACAATTTTACATTTAAATGTAAATCCCCTCCCCCCCCCCAAAAAAAAGTAATAATAATATCGCAGGATGTTCTTCTTTATACTTGTTTTCATCATCATCTTTCAGAATAATTTTCTCCAAATATGCTTCTTCGTATCTATACCTTGTCTCCTTCTGAGTATGCAGGAGACTTCTGTGTTTCCCCTTTGATTGCTGGATCTTTTTGTCTGCCTCCTGACAGTCAGTGATTGCTCTCGTTACCCACCCCTGCTTATGACTTGCGTAGTTTTTAATAAGTGAAAGGACATCTTATCGAATTAAACTTACTATTAAAAAAGGGGGGGGGGTCCTCTATCCTCTGGGTTTACACACCACTTGAGGATTATTATATCCACATGGCAACCAAAATTGTCAAATATGAAATAATTTTCTTGGGTACTTTCTGTCCCTTCTCCCCTTTGGGGCTAAGATGCGAATGAATGTGTATGAATGGATGAGTAAATTGGTAGTGTGTTGACCTGTCTCGGCTACCTCCCTTTTCTTGGGGGAAGCAGCCTAGGTATATAGATAGATAGACCTGCAAGTCCTCTCAAAGGGAAAGTACACTGACAATAAATATGCGAGGAAATTCAAATTCTGTTAATCTTCAATCTGAATGAAGCATCGACGCGAATATTTATACCCAACTCGTACTCTGAGGCGGCAAGCTTTTCTCCTCCATCTTTAGACTAACGACAGTTTGCTGCCGTACTGAAGCGCGAATAGGGTTACGTCTCTCATTGTCCCAGCGATTAATTATTACTGCCCTTTAACGCCATTATGCTGCCTGCCATTCCTCACTTGAAGAGGCACCAAAAATTTTGTAATAACTTTCCAGGGGTTGAATTTATCTGGCCATTTAATCTCTCTTGACCACTCCAGGCTTCAACAAATTCTCTCTATCTATCTACCTTTCTATTGCCAGATGCCTCAAGTAAGGGGTGGCCACAAACAAATCGCCTTCATGTCGCTCTGTCCAATGTCACTTCACTGCCATGCTTCTAGCTCACACCCCCCTCCCTCATATACCTCTCCACTCCATCTCTACATCTCATCCTCGGCCTCCTCCTCACTCTCCCCCTCTCCTCCTCACTCACATACAATCTCCTCGTTAGTCTCTCGCTCTCCTTCCTCTCCACATGGCCAAACCACATCAGTGTATTTCTCCTAACGCTTGCCATCACATCCACATCGACACCACCACAACGCTCTTTCACTTCCTCATTTGTCAGTCTGTCTCCCCGTGTAAACTCCACATGCTCCTCTCAAATAACTCATAGACTTGTGTCACTCCAACAAGGTCCAAGCTTCACTTCCATAGGTTAGAGTTGGTATCACAATACTGTCATGTAGTAACTTTTTCACCTCCATGCTCACTACCCTGTTCCTTATCACTGCTTTCAAAGAACCGGCAACCTTTCTTCCCTGCTGCACCCTTTCAAGCACGTCACCCTCTAAACTTCCATCCTTACTCATCACACTACTCAAGTACTTAAACGCACTCACATTTTCCATTTCTTCCTCATCCAGCCTCACTTTACTGACTTCATTTCTCCCGAAAACCATAACTTAACTCTTCCCTGTATTCACCTATAGATTCCATTTCGTACACACTCTCCCAAACTTATTCACCAAGCCTTTTAGTTCCCCTTCGTCTTCACTTAACAATACAGTATCAGATGCAAACAACAGAACAAGGAGTTTCCAAACACTGTCCTCTCTCATTTGGGTACCTCCAATATCCACTGCCCTACCTTGTATCTCTTTTATAACCCCATCCATATACAGATTAACAACCATGGGGACATGACACATCCCTGTTTCAATCCAACAATCAGATAGAAAAATTTACTCAGTTCATTATCCACACGCACTGCAGCCATAACACCCTCATACATACTCTTCACGGCATTCAGCAACTTCCCTCCATATATTCTTAATACTTTCCTCATTCCTTGTCTATCCACCCTGTCATATGCTTTCTCCATATCCATGAAAGCCGCATACAACTACTTTCCCTTCTCTAGAAACTTTTCCACTAGTGGCCTAAGGATGAATATCTGCTCTACACAACCTCTTCCCTTCCTAAAAGCTCCCTGTTCTTCTCCAACTAATTCCTCTGTTATTTCCCTAACTCTGTCAATAAGTATCCTACCATATACTTTCCCTATTACAATAAGAAGACAAATGCCCTATGATTACCACGTACTTCTTTTTCCCCTTTTCCTTTTGTACATGGGAATAATTATATCCATTCTACTACTATCTCTCCCCCATGCTTCAGCATTTCACCATACACTCCATCAATTCCTGGGGCTTTCCCCATTTTGAATTTCTTCATTGTTTCCACTACTTCCATCCTACTGAGTCCTTCCTCTCTTCTCACATCCCTTCTCCTCCCAGCTATTCTCCAGCCACTTATACTCGCATTACTTCCATTCTCTGTGTTCAACAATTCCTTAAAGTGACCTCTCCATCTGCTCGCTTTTTCTTTCTTCACCGCTAGCAATATACCATTTTTATCTTTCACTCCCAGACCTACTTCTTTACCACCCTGCTTAACTCTCTTTACCTCCTTCCAGAACATTTTCTTATATTTCCTTCACCTTACAATCAAATTCCTTTCAGATTCCTCATCCACTCTCTTCTTACTCTCTCTTACTAATCTTTTCACCTCTCTCTTCCTCTCTACATATACCTTTCTCATCTGTGTCTCAACTTTCTCCAGGCCCCTGTTTCTCATCCACTCACTATATGCTTTCTTCTTTTGCGCCACAGCCTGTCTCACCTCTTCATTCCACCATGCTGTTCCTTGCACCCCCTTTCGTCTTCTCTTCACCCTACACACCACCTCACATGCTGCACAGGTTTCTTCTGTGAATATCTTGCACACTCCTTCCACGTCCCTCGTCTGTTCCAAATCATATTTACTCAATCGCTCCTCCGCTTCTCTCTTAATTTTGCCTTTTTTCCATCCTCTTGCAGCCTTTCTACCCTCCTTGTATGGACTGGAGCCTCTGTGGTACAGTGGTAGAGTGTGCGTTTTCGTTCTTGGCAGAATGAGGGTTCGCGCTCGGCCAGGGCAATAAACTTTGGGAGTGTTCACCCAGCCACGTACTGCTCCGGCGGACGTAAGGGGTGCTGTGGCTGAACCAGTGTCGCGTACTATTTAATATGCTTGTATCCAGTCAGCTTGCGCGGGCCGATTACACTTGGTTCACAGACTACACACACATCCAAAGCCACTCCATCACAACAGTTACACTTACAAGCACGTCTCACCCTACATAGAATCTCTATCAGACAGCCTAGGCCACTTGTCAGAGATACATAGGCTGTATCGTCCCCACTTCAGTTGGGATAGGCCGGTCCTGCAGTAGACACTCAATGGTTGATGATGATGATGATGATGTATGGACTACTTCCTCTTGTCCTTCCCTTCTCCTCGTCCTCCCTTTTATTTAAACCTTGATTCTCACCCTCACCAAGTGGTGGTCAGAGAGTTCACTCTCCCAACCTCTGTATGCTCATGCGTCCATTACACACCTTCTCATCCTATCATCCACACACACACATAATCATTCACTGCCTTCCGTTCATTCAGTTCGCCATCTTCCCTTCTCATCAATCGCCACGTATACCTGTTGATCATTTTTTGTCTAAAAAGCGTATTGGCTATCATCAGCTCCCTTCCTGCACAAATGTCCACTGTAGCATTGCCATTCTCATCCATTTCTGCAGGAACACCCCATTCACCAACTACTCCTCCCACCTTCACATTCCCTACTTTTCCATGCATATTTACAATAAAAAACACTCTCACTCCTTTCAAGCTTTTCCATGCACGTTTCCACAAACTCACTTTTATTTAAAGTCCAGTACGTGTAAACATAGCAATGACTTTGCTCTTTGACGTCGAAGTGGTTATTTGTGAAATCATTCCCCGAATGATGAGCAGACTGCTGGAATTGCGTCTCTTCGAGGCACAGTGGGCAATGCTCTATGGCAGAGCAAAGCTGCTGTCTTAGGATATTATCGCTCTGATGACTTCTCCAAGAGTGGTTCTTGACTCGTGGCTTTTCTCTGACCTTGTCAAGTTACCAGTCACTAATTTAATCATATTTCCATGAATTAGAAAAACCACAATTCATTACTTCATGAGATTAATAGTGTAAACGTAACTTCATGTGCTTACTTTAGGTTCATATAAATACTACCAACGCACTAAAAAAATACTCAAAGAATCACACGGAGGGCTTTGGTAAAGAATAAAACTGAAGAAAACTGCATAATATGGTAATCCTATGTCTCGTGTAGATTACTCGTTGATACATCCAGGTCCGTATTTTCACTTCTAAGTGACCAACAAGACTGGGGTAAAGAAGACCCTGTAGAAAGGTCCAGTGGTCGCTATGGACGAACCTGGGACCTCTCGCTTGCAAGGCGAGCGTCGTACGGTTACACCCTCGCCACCCCCTAGACCTTTAATCTTATTTAACGGTATATTAGAACCATTACTGATTACCAGCTTTGGAACATTTCTAACTGTTGAGAAGAACCTCCTTAGCTGTGTTTGTTATTAATGTGATGGATCCTGGTTCATCAGAAGCGTAAACCCTGTGGATTGTAGGCTTGACTTACCCTTCTGCCGGCCAATTACTTTTTAGGATAAAGAGAGGAAGTCAAGAGACACATGTATGACCAGACAGGTCTACCGCTTGCTTTTATCAGTGCCGCCACGTGAAGGCGCCCTTCTCCAGCACCTGTCTATAGAAATGTACCCTGATATTGCAAAATACTTGTAAGCAGATGGGCTTTGGGAGTTTAATTTTTTGGCAATTTTTTGGATATTACAGTCATGGCTCGCACTTTTTAGCAACTGATATGTAGATAAGCACCGAAAGATAAAACCGTTGCTCTGTAGCTTTCTCTTGCGGGTCAGTAATAACTAACTGAACCTTACCTACGCCAACGTGTGTGGGTACCGAGGAGGAGATGGCTTCCTCTGCGTGGAACTCGAAACATTTATTCTAAAGAAAATGAAACTGAGTTGCAGGAGAAGGTAATGGAAGCTAAAAGATGCAATTTTTATTAGACAAATGTATTGCACAGCATAAACTCTTGGAAATCCATAAATGTACATGTACCGTTGAAGAAACTACTATCTTCCCAGTTCCGGCTGAAGAAAATTTACAACTGACAAAATACAGTGAAACCCTACAGTGCGATATCTCCTCAGTGGATTTGTGAAACACTGGGAAGATACCTGTGGCTCTGTTTGTGTTATCCTGAAAATATTCCTTTCCCACTGGTTCAAAACGGGGATGTATTTTGTACAGTTCTTTCATCTTAATTTGGCTCAGCTTTTTTTCTTTTGCTGCTTATTGCACATAGTTTAGTAGCGGCAAAATGAAAGGACTATGGCTCTGCAGCCCTCCCATAGCACTTTTTCGTGACTAGTTTCATATTCCACTGTTAACCTATTGCTAGTTTTGCTACCACCAGCAGTCAAGATGGAGAAAAAGCAATTTTAGGCCAAATTTAAGTAAAAAGGTATAAGATGGGCTTATTGTACCGAATGGGTTAGAAAGGCCATATCCACTTCTGCCTGTTCCAAATATCTCGACAATGTCTGAATAACATCATTTGCGGATAAAAGCTTGAAGTCATCGGACTGAAAGTAATTAATTCATTGCAGGTCAGCGATGCGTAGACAGACTCAGGTAAGTAAGTAGGTAACTAAGTAAGACAAAATGTAAAAAATGAGGCTGAAGGAAAAGAAAGAAATTAAGAATCTGTGTTGCTTTAGATTCGTCCATCTGTTAGTATGGACACGGGCAGATGAAGCCCGTCAGAGGAGTAAGCGAATTAGGTGCGAGGTTGTGGGGGGGGGAATGGCTGCTGCTGCTGCTGCTGTTGGTGGGCTGCTGCTGCTGCTGCTGCTGCTGCTGCTGGGCTGCTGTGCATCTGGGCTGCTGTCGCTGCTGCTGCTGCTGGACTGCCGCTGCTGCTGGACTGCTGCCGCTGGTGGGCTGCTGCGCTGTTGCACTGCTGCCGCTACGACTGGTCTGCTGCTGCTGCTGCTGCTGCTGGGCTGCTACTGCTGCAACCGCCGCCGGCCCCCCAAATCCTGTTAATTAAACACTGACAAATCTGTCAGTTTCCTTAACCCATTTGCGCTCAGTGTCCTAAATATAGGACGGAACTGGGCATTTCCAAAATTTAATAACGAAGGGAACCCCGGGGTAGGGCCCTATCAGCTTCGCAACTACGAGCCGACAGGCGGAGGGCGGCACGCCTAGCGCCCTTCCAGCAAAATTCCTCGCACAGGAAATCTGGGAGCTAATGGGTTAAGTATGTAGGCAAGAAAGTCTTATCATTTGTTAAAAATAATGCCCTGACAAAACTTTGTTGCTGGAATACTAATATTACTAATTAATTCAAATTATTATTATTATTATTATTATTATTATTATTATTATTATTATTATTATTATTATTATTATTTTGTTATTGATAGTTATTATTATTGCTGTTGTTGTTGCTGCTTTGTTGTTGTTAGTTCATTAGTAGAAGTAGTAGCAGTAGTAGTAGTAGTAGTATTACTGCTGTTTTCATTATTACAAAAACATATATCAGGGGACTTGTTTCTGCAGGATAGATTCTATAACACTTAGACGACAATGCAGTGACAAGTGGAACAACAACACTAGCCTGTCCACGCGTCATCTTTTCCTTGGGTGTCACTGTATGCTGCTCGGGGATGTTGTGCCCTGATTATCTTGTCCCTTTTTAATCATCCTCCTTGTCTTACAGTAATTATTTTCATTGCGAGTCCCCTCATATTTCACAGACCCGTCTCATGTTTTCACTTGCTTTCATCCACCCAGCTTCCCGAAATACTGTATGATTTTCTTTCGTTCATTTCGATTCTTTCAGAGCCGACTCTCCTTTTGGTACACTCTCCTTTTTATACTAATTGTTTTACATCTGTTCCGCTTACATTGTTGCCTTTTATTCGTGTCGGTTCTTTGTATAAATTAGTGTCATACGACTTTTGTGGCATGGCACTAGGATTTTATTTTCTGGGTACAGTGGTAAAGTGTGCGTTTTCGTACACTGAAGAACGAAGGTTCGCGCCCCGCCAGGATGTTAAACTTTGGGAGCGTTCTTCCGACCAAGTACTGCTTTGGCGGACATAGGGGGTGCTGTGGTGGAACCAGTGTCGCATACTATAAAGTATGCTTGCACCCAGTCGGCCAATTACACTTGGTTCACAGACTACACACACACACATCCAAAGCCACTCCAACACAAACAATTACACTTACAATCTCTGCAGTGCGCCACATATTGGTGGAGTGGAGCCTGATAAACCAGAAAGAAAGAAAGCAAGAAAGAAAGAGATGACTGAGTACATGACAGTGACCACTCTTCTAACCCCTTCTGCCTTGGCACCTAATATGTACAGGGAGGTCCGTAAAATGTGTCCTGTTGTGTGCATTACTGGGACGGCACAATCTGCTGGTGTGGGAAGCGAAGATATTTGGCTGGTTCAGGAAATAACAGATCAAAGAAACATTAATGGACACTGAAAAGCAGACAATACTCTGTAAAATATAAAAAGGTCAAGGGAAATATATAATAAACGCAGAGTAGACATTGTTTCCTCTGACTGAAAATTGGGTTGTGTTATACGAACCACCACCCGTTTTCTTCTCCCATCGCCTGACTCTCATATACACGTTAAGATAGATTTTTTTCCCCACTAGAAGGGTCAGACACATCCTTCATTAATCGTTTACGTAGGTACCCTTCTAAGCTGCACCAAATCACCTGGAGACAGTAAGAATACGATGCAGAGAAGCGTCATCGTAGCGCGTGCCGATGCGATCCAAACACTTGCTCTAACCTGACAAATATCCTCAGCCCCTCTCAGCTCGGTGGCCACGTCAGTCATACCAAAATATCGAGCAGACTAGTAACCAGGGAGGCTAGTCCACTTCGTAGCAAAGGCCCAATGAATTTCACTCCACCATTACCAACTTTTCAGGTGTGATATTGACCCAGTTTTGTCTGCTTAAAAAACAAGTTGATTTAAGTATATAGTGTCAGTCCATGCTTTAACTCCAGTGTGTGAAACTCCACACACACATTCGTTTTACACACAAACACCTAAACCCTCACATACGCACAAACTTCCCAGAACGGCCACTGTCCAGAGCCTGGCCCTGGTTATAGGACACACACGCACACACACACACACACACACACACACACACACACACACACACACACACACACACACACACAATGCTTATTAAGGAGTAAACATAACTTAGAATTATTTAGACTGAAGAAAAGGAGGAAAGGGGGAAGAAGAGGGAAGAGGGGAGAGGAGGGAGGGGGGG
>JAGKTI010009616.1:0-30527 GCA_018397915.1 Birgus latro
CTTAAAATATCAGTCAACTTAAGACATACTTTTCGAACTGGAGGAGTCAAACAGTTTGTAATAACCCCTTCACCAATAGTGAGCAATTCCAAGTTGTATAAAAAAAAGTGATTGTCAAATTAAACACAAAGGTCGTCACCGTAGTGAAGGGATTAATCCTCATTTCCTCAGCATTAGGGTCGATCTCTTCCCCTTCCCCCTCCACCATGCCCTCTTCTCACTCTAATTCTCTGCAAGTGCTCAGCTGTGACTAATTATCTACTCTTTCTTCCCTAACTTGTTTCCTGCCTTTGCCTGTACAGGACTGTTCGTTTAGTACACGCATTTCCATTCCCGCATCATTAGTCGCTTATATTAGTCCTCTGTTGCTTTTTGCGTATACAATTTCCTCAAACCGCAGTTCGTTTCTCCTCACCGTCCCAGCTGAACCCATTTCCATTACATTACCAGCATTCCCCTAGCCCTCACATCTCTCTCTCTCTCTCTCTCTCTCTCTCTCTCTCTCTCTCTCTCTCTCTCTCTCTCTCTCTCTCTCTCTCTCTCTCCACAGATGGCGGCCAGGTCCATTAGAAAGAAGAAGACATTAATTCTGGACCCCATAAGGTCATGATGGTAACCCTCGAGACGGATCACCGGCAATGCAATACCTCCTGAACTGCAGGAGGGAGGGGGCGTGGCTGAACTGAAACGAGGCGGGGGGGGGGGGAGGGTGGAGGCAGGAGGGGGAAGGATGATAGTCTGTGCACCAGGAATGCCTGGGATGACATTTACTTTTGTTTTTTTATGTTCTCATGTCTTAATTCAGATACTCGCAACACAGCTGCATTTAACATAGGCAATGCAACGTTGTTGCAACTCTCCACTTGACCAAGCACATACCCCCCCCCACCTTCCTGCACACCTATCCAAGTGCACAAGGACCCTCACCCCCAACCCCAATCTTATCTTTTAAAGGTGGTTTATGGAGAAAGCCTTGAGGACACATAACCTGCGATCTTCAGATTCCTTGTGCAGGTTGCATTGAAATCTCTGGGAAAAAATATTTTTTTTCTTTTACTTTTCCATTATTTAAAAAATAAGACAAATCAGTTTACCTATCAAAAGGCACCAGTTCACTATAAGACACATAACTATGTAAAATTTCATGACTCTTTGGTGAATACTTTCTGAGTTCTGGCCCGGAAACGAAATCTCTATGCCTGGCCAGCCACCCTGCATCCCTGTCACCCAACTCTATGGACGGACACCTATTCATCTCAGAGATAACGACACCCACCTCTGACTTGTCAGGTGGAGGGTGAAAATGGGATGAACATTTTTTTTTTTTTTTTTGCGTGTGTGTAAAAAGCAAAATGAAAACTATAACAACCCTTTCATTTTATAACGTCTATTCCGAGGTGAACGAAATAATCTGGAGACAGCGAGTATGGAATATGAAATACATCATTTGAATGAAATAGCTAAGAAGGTTCAGGGGAACTTCAAATGAAAATGCAAAGATCTGGAAAACAATTTTCATAGTGGCCATCATTTGTTTTCGTCTTTCACACACTCACCCACCTGATGCGACAAGCGGAGAAGATCACTCAGAAGCAAGGGCATATCTGTGTCCATGAAATAATGCGACTCAAAGCTCTCTTGTTTAATATTTCTACTGTCACATCAAGATAATGTTGTTTACGTCTAACCGTACAGTCAACGCGCAACATGTACACAAATATTACAGTACACAATTCACTCTGTGGGATATAACGGACCGCAAACATAAACAGATGAACACTCCTTCGCTTACAATGGCGCATTTACCACCTCTCAGTAAGACAGACACAAAGCGCCTTGTGTCCCGAGGCAAGCACAACCTGAAGTGAACTGTTTGTTTGGTAAATCTACCCCTTCTCTCATGGCCGCCTCTCTCTCTCTCTCTCTCTCTCTCTCTCTCATTATAAACAGACAAATAGGACTAATATGGAACTTGCCCATAGAAAAACTACAGAATGACCGAAAGAACTGGTCATTAGGCAGTGTTTTTTTTTAAATCTATAACTGTTTTTCCTGTTTAATCTTCTCTCACAAATATATAAGAACAAATCAGTAAACTAATCTAGTGCTGTGTTTTATCTACACCTGACCACTCAACACGTACTGTACTTGTAGTGCGGTGTTTAGATCCCAGTAAAAGATGTTCTCCTTTGAGAGTCAGCTACGAGGACTTAGAGAGGAATGGAAAGGATAAATGTTAGGCATCACGTGTAGGGGGAAGAAAGACAGTGCCATTCAGTTTAGATGAGAGTTCTTGAAGAGAAGTATGGTACTGAAGGCTATTTGTAACAGCTCCAGTTCGTTGTGTCTTACCTAAGCTAAATGAAACTGTTTGGAGAAATATCTATATCTATATCTATATCTATCTATCTATCTATCTATCTATATACATATCAAAGTAAACATTATAATTATAAAACGTATGAACAAGGACAGGTCAAGTTACCGCTGGTATTTTTTTCCACCTTTTGGCCTTCCGTCCCTCAAAAAATCCACAGTTTTTATTAGCTTTTCCTCTGTCACATACCATATAATTATCTTCCTTCTGCTCTTACATTTTTCCCACTGAAATCCACTCCTCTACCCCTTCTCTCCTCTCCATCATAGCTTAACAAGATCGTTGCAGCTCCCCATAGATTTTTAGCACTTCGTTATTTTTTTTTCCTTCACGCACACCATATCCCTGTAACATATCATTCTGCTACTACCACTATCCGTCTGTCACCTGGTCCTTCACCAATTTCCACCTTAATCATTTCCAACGTCTTGTTCTTTTCCAAGATGAGAAGTTTCATGCAGACGGTGCAGGAGGTAAATCAGAAAACAAGTTTTTTTTTTTTTGTGCAAGGAAGAAGGAACCAAAGGCCATAGGCCTGCAAGTGTACATCTGTATGGCCTAGTTACATGATGTTAGTGTTGGGGATAAGTAATATTTTGTTGTCTTACTTCTTTACCACTGACTTACTAGATAAATAGGTGTATCATTCTTGTGTGTGTGTGTGTGTGTGTGTGTGTGTGTGTGTGTGTGTGTGTGTTTTGAAGAGGAGTTTCAAGTTACTGTTAGTTAAAGATTTTACCCTGTGTTAAGTGAGGCTGTAGTGTTGTGATGGTTCTTTCAGTGTTCTTATTCACCCAGAAAATCCTGTGTGTTCATGTGAGTAGAGCTAGTAACATCCCACCTCCTTGCCTCCCTAACTCTGTTCTCAAACCCTCTCCCTGTACTTCTTGCTGACGCCTTTCTGATTCTCTCGCCAACAGACTCGCAGGCCCGACAGGTTTTGCTTGCGCTGAAAGACGCCAGGTATGTGAGAGCATCATGAGCATGTCTTGGTCTTGTTTATCTATTCCAGCCTTTCTTCTGCACCACGTGCAACGCCTCCCTCATGCCTTCAGCCTACAATATTATTCAATACTCTGAGTTAAATACCCATGGCAAATGAATGGGCAGTTTCCATGCCAATATATTTCAATGTCGGAACTTGGAACTAAGTGTTTGTGTCCGTCAGGGTGAGTATGTAGGTAGAGTTGATTTGTTAAAAATCGGGCACGAAGGGTTTGATGGTATCCAAAATGAACGGTATTGTTTGTTATATCCCAAAAAATCAATCTAATGTCATCTGAATATACACATAACCAATAAACAGCGTTTTGTGGGAGCGTGATGTAGCGAGCAGACACCATGTGATCTCAACATTCCCTATGATAGACTAGAGTTGACGCCGCAAAACACAGTGTTGCGATGGGAAATTCTTTGTAATTTCATTTCGTAGCTGAGGCGTTAACCTATTAAAGCCGAATACTTCCATGGAGAACGCGAGATTCCAAGGGGTTCCTACGCCTTTATATGTGAGTTTTTAGTTGATAACAATATTCAATGAATGTATCAAATACAGAAAGAATTTCAACTGTACTTCACTTAGGAGTAAAGTTAATAGCTTTTGCCCAGCGTGACTGTTGGGTGTGGCTGGACGCTCATTTCCAAACTCAATTCAGAGTAAACATCGCCCTCTCGCTTCGCTCGCTTACTCGTCATAACTATACCCACCAGGCAATATCACAACCAAGCGATGCATGGCATCCTGATCAAAGCAGGTTTACCAGCGATGGGTGAGATCATTTATTATTATTATTATTATTATTATTATTATTATTATTATTATTATTATTATTATTATTATTGCTCCGCACTAAATGTGCACCGACAGTTATTCGACTGACTATACAGTGCCTGTGTTGGCCCTTGTTTGTAATTTTCCTGAATAAATTTACATGTGGATGATCAGTAAAACAAAACAAATAATAATATTTGGAGTTAATATCCCACAACAACAACATCCACAATTCTGTCTTTCTTAACCAACATGTGCTCTCAAAAATCATAGTGATATTGAAAGGCATGATGATTTATCACAACAAAACAACTGATTTTCTTTTTTTAACACTAACTTTGCCTAAAATTCCTGTCTCTCTCTCTTGAATGCTGAGTTTTATTAACACATTAATACTAAAGTATAGTGTTAGTAATGAAGAAGTGCAATGGGAAGGATATAGAGCCGTAGTATTGTCCTACCCTGACATTGGGTTACATAAAATGAGCTACAGAAGGACGAAACGTGGGCTAAGTTAAGGTGAAAGAGCTATAGTTGTGTCACCGTCGAAATGAACAAAGAATGACAAATAAAACTGATTATATAATATTCAGCAGACAAAGTTTTTGTGTCGTGAGAGACCAGACTGTTTCTTCTTCTTCTTCCTGTTCTTCGTTTTCTTTTTCCTTTTCTTCTCCTGCTCCACCTCCTCCTAGTCCTCCTTTTCCTCCTCCTCCTCCGTCGAAAAGGCAAAAAGTTAATCCCTTAAATCTGGGTGACGTCATTTTAGTTGATTCAGACTGTTACAAGATTATTTTACTCAACTTCGCCAAATAGCACAGTCCTTAGCAACTATACTATCTATCATAGCGTTATCCTTGCAGCCATAACTAGTACGAACATAAACAAAACCCCTGGACCTGATAAAATATCACCGAAAATTCTCAAAGAAGCAAAGAATGAGTTACTGCTGCCACTCTCTGTCTTATTCAATAAATCATTAAGTACCGGGAAAGTTTCTTGCGAATAGAAACTAGCAAATGTAACACCAATTTTCAAAAAAGGAAATAAGTCGCACCCAGGAAATTACAGACCAATTAGCTTAACATCAATAGTGTGTAAGTTAATGGAAAAAATCATAAGAGATAAAATAGTTAACTATTTAGAAGTAAATAATATAATTAAAGACTAACAGCATGGATTCAGACAACGTCGTTCATGCTTAACTAACTTACTGGACTTCTTCCATGATGTTTACTAATCATATGATGACTCAAGAGCAGTAGATATAATTTACCTTGACTTTCAGAAAGCATTTGACACTGTCCCCCACAAGTGTCTCATGAGCAAAATAGAAAGAAGCACACGATATAAAAGGAAATTCGCAGAAATGGTTACAAGACTGGCTTTCAGACCGAAAACAGCGAGTTGTGATAAACGGAAAGGAGTCTAAATGGTGTAATGTGATTAGCGGCGTTCCCCAAGGCTCAGTACTTGGACCGATGCTTTTTATTATCTATATAAAGGATATTGACGAGGGTCTAAATTGTAAAATATCCAAATTTGCAGATGATACTAAAATAACCAGTCGAGTAACTTCAAAATTTCAGTGGCAACAGTTACAAAATGACCTTAATACTTTAACAAGCTGGGCAGAAAAATGGCAAATGAAATTCAACACAGAAAAATGCAAAGTACTTCATATTGGAAGTAACAACATCCATGCGAATTACAAAATGAATAATATCCAGTTATCAAGTACAGACAATGAAAAGGATCTTGGTGTGATAATATCAATGACCTAAAACCGAGTAAGCAGTGTACCGAGGCGGTTAAAATTGCAAACAAGCTGGTGGGTTTTATTGCAAGAACTTTTGAGCTTAAATCGGAAAAAGTCATACTTCCCTTGTACAACTCACTAGTGCACCCCCATCTTGAGTATTGTGTGCAATTTTGGTCTCCGTACTACAGAAAGGATATAGAAAAATTAGAGAAAATACAGCGAAGAATCACAAAAATGATACCACGACTTAGAAACAAACCGTACGAGGAACGCATCGAGGAACTTAAATTATTTAGCCTAACAAAGCGCAGGTTAAGAGGTGATATTATTGAAGTTTTCAAAATCATGAAGGAATATGATAACTTAGACATGAATAAATATTTTGAAATAGACCGGTCGAGACAAACTAGAAGTAACAGCTGCAAAATTATGGGAAAGCATTTCCAATCCCATGAAACAAAATACTTCTTCTTCAACAGATTCGTAAATATCTGGAACAGATTACCCTCAGATACCGTGAACAGTATCTCAATTAAGACATTAAAAAACAAAATAGACTAGTATTTGCACGAGAATCCTCAGCTGACTCTTTTTCTGCCCGAATAACTTACTTTTGTAGTTTTAGTGATAATGTTTTAAGTTTCTTCCCACGGAGTCCAACTGAGACCACGGGGTTACTATATTTATGTGTATCTGTAACTTTTGAATTCCCGCAGAGTCCAACCGAGACAAAAGGATTAATTAGCTATATTCACGTGTATCTGTATCTTTTGAATTACCACAGAGTCCAACTGTGACCACGGGATTACCGTATTCACGCTGTTATGCCTACAGACGCTCCATTAACTCAACATACCCGTTTATAATGTCATACCGTAGCTATTAGTTTATTTGATTACTTTCTCTTTCAAGTTACTCAGACAGGTAGCTTACAGAAAGTAGTATAGAGTGTGACCTTTCCTTTCCAGTATTTCCTATGAAATTTCCATGTCAGTTTTTCCATGCTGCATGGTGGTTTTTCTCACTTTTTTCCTGGAGGGTTTGGAGGTGGAGGGAACCTTCTTGCTTTACTATCCTTATCCTTCAGCATGTAGAGATAGATCTTGTAGTCATAGCCTTCTCTGTAACAAGCAGCCTCGAAGGGACCAGAAGGTCTGTTGCTGTTTGGTTTCCTATGTAAATTCCTATGTAAATAAAGACAATTTTTAATCTTATATCCAGTCTCTCTAGTTCAACAAGTCTATCCAGAGGCTAACAACATCGTAAGGAGATAACGAGAATAAAACGAAAAAAAATGTCCTGGGCTCACTGGGTTAATCTCATCGGCATTCTCTTATACTGATAATGCCCACTGTCTGTAGAGAAAGCAGTGTACTTGCGGGATTCTACATCTATCTGATAATAGCCACTTAATAAATCGATTGTAGAAAAGACCATATTCTCTGGTCCAATGTTGTGCAGGACGTCACTTAACAATGGCATGGGAAAACGGTCGGGAATGGTTACCTGATTAAGTTTGTGATAATCAACAACTGCCCTCATCTCACCGATTTGTTTAGGTACAAAGACGAGTTGTGCGTTCCATGGAGATATTGAAGGTTCAATGATGTCCAGACTTAACATGTCATCAACATACTGCTTTGCTAGTGCACGTTGCAAATGAGCGATTCTATATGCTGGCATGTAAACTGGTTTTGTATCTTGTTTTACGTTAATATGGTGTTGGATTAGATTTGTAAACCCTAAGTTTTCACCAGGTAATGCAACAGCTGGTCGATGTTTTTGCAGGACGTCTAGTAAATAGTTTTTCACATCAGAATTATCTGAGCAAACCAAATGCTCCTTTATGCGTTCTCTGTCTGACGTGTTTACTCGAGGTTCCCGCTACTGTCACTTCGTGTATAGGGGCTGGGCACATCTCTAACCTACAAATACACGTTCCATTCTTAATCCTCACATCTCCACTCATGGTGCTAGCTAAAGTGACATTAGTTTCATTTTCATTCATCCAGCATAGACATTCTCAATTTAAAGGCCATTTATTCTAACTGCCTCTTCTAATGCAATGACATTACAGTTTCTCATCTTACTCTTAATCGTGACTTGCATGAATGATTTTGGTGGTAGATTTAAATCATAATTAATGCTTGCTGGGTAAATGAACAAGTCGCGATTGGGTTGTGGTTGATTGAGCGAGTCACGATTGGGTTGTGGTTGAGTGAGTGAGTCACGATTGGGTTGTGGTTGTGTGAGCGAGTCACGATTGGGTTGTGGTTGTGTGAGGGAGGTATCTGATAGCTGGTCTGTGCGCCCATTTTCTTTGAGACGTTGTGCGTCAGACTCATCTATTTTGGTTTTGAGTGTAATTGTTCTTGTGATGCTAGTTTTCCTATAACTGCTGGCTGTACAATCAGCAGATGAAATTTCCTCTATAAATTTGCTGTCATAATGAATTCCATTAAAATGTGGCATCAGTATTATACTGTATTTTCTCTCCTCATTGTGTTTAGTCCAAGTAACTCACTTCCTCTAATTGATAATTTTTCTATTACGTAAAAGGTGGTAGTGAATGATTTTGTGGTCTCTGTAAAGGTCATGTTTAACTCAGTCATACCAATAACTGGTATTTCTTTACCATCCATCGTGTATTAATGTTAGTGTGAGTTTTCCAGGAATGTAACTTTTCTTCTGTTTCTAAAAATTCTTTCTAACTCAACTTGCGTTATTAAGTTCACTGGTGAGCCTGAGTCCAATAATAATGAAATCTCTTCCTCCTCACATAAAGCAGGGACCAAATGAGACTTTCTATGTCGACTATTTGTTTATTTGGGTGTTTTATGTGTCATCGTCTTTTGTGCTGGTACAACCTTCCCCCTACCTATAGATAAATAGCAATTTTTCTACTGTTTTACAATCTGAGGTCCAGTGACCTGTACACTTATGATACCTACAATATGCTTCGAATCCTTCTGCCTTTTGCCTATCCTCCTTTGTTCTAATGTAATATTCTGATTTTGTGTGACCAGGTTTTGCGCAATAGTAACAGAGAGTGTTACTTGAGCTCAACCTACGAGGTGATCTTCCATCTGCGTGTCTTTGTGTCGATCGATGTCTACTGGGACTCCTGTCAGATTTTTGTACCGCCCTGTTACCTGGTGTGCGGGAACGAGTCCTTGAGTTAACCTGGTTGTGTGTTTGTTTCAGAACTGGACGTGATTGTCTCTGGTCCATTGCCATTGCCAGGACTTGACTTATTTATCCCTGCTACTATTTCTGGCACTTTGTTTCCTGGTCTGGTGGCCTGTGATGTGTCAATAATATCAGCTTTACTGCACTTTAATTTCTACTCATAAATGAAATCAAGTAAACACATCCCTGGATTGTATGGGATGGTTTTGGCAATCTTTATCACCCTATCAGGAAACTGGCATATGGCTGATATGTACCAGTGATGTCAACGACTTGCACTGGTAACATCTCACCATCCTCTGTGACCCATATTGAGTTTTCTAGGCTAGCTAACAAAGTTTTCTTAATAGTGGAAATATCTGCTTTTATTTCCCCTAGATCTGAGCTTGAATGTGTTCGCCTAAGGAGGTCTACAATTTTGTGTAATTCTAGGGTTATACCACCAAGAAAATTCTTGTCTCCCGAGAATTTTCTGAGAGATTCTGTCTTAAATTCCTCGAATTTTGTGGCTCTCAACAACTTATCAGACCTAAGCAAATTTCCAGTGGAGCATCGTTCTTGTTTTATTCTAGCTGAAAAAAACAGCTATTTTCCCTTTCTCGTCTGTAATGTGACTCCTAATGAAATACTGCTGACACTGTTCAATAAGTGTGTTTATGTCGATCTTGTCTTCTTCTGCACCAGAGAATTTTGGTAGTTCACTATCATCATGACAAATATACACTGGAAAGGGATTTTTACTGGGATTTTGTGGAGAAGATACTGCACTAGTGCTTGCTGCATTTGTGTTACCCATCTTTACAGTTTTTGTTTTGCAATCGTCATTTATTGGCAATTTATATGTTTTTCCTGACCTTAATACTTTATGGTCTAAGTTATAGTAGATTTGAGGTAAATTTTTACACAGTTCACTATCTACATCTGAAAACTCTGACGAAGTGTCATCGTCATTTACTTCACTAGAACAGCAGTGGAGATACAGTCATGGTATGACGAAAGAGGTGTCAGCACTCGATGTCGTCCCTGGGGTAGGCAGACAGGCTGGCAGACAGATAGGTGCAGGATGGCAGGCCAGTGTTGTCAAGCACTTGGGCTGACTGGCGTGTTACGATGATCTTCGCAAACAACGTTGAGCTAGTGTCTTACTCTGCTAGTTGTGGTTGAGAAGATGGTGGTGGGAGTTGTGGTGGGGATCGTGGTGGAGGGTGGTGGAGATATGGGGTTGTCAGCAGTGTTTAGCTCATCATGCTTGGTCAGACTGCTAGCGCAATTCCTCCCTCGTCACTCTTCTTTCTTGTTGTTTGTAGTTTTTAACCTCTTTGTTTGCTTATTTTCTTCTTATTTTGTAGTACTTGATTTTCCTTAGTCGTTGTGATTAACTTGTAGGTTTGTAGAGTTGTTGATAGACGTAATATATCGCTGCTATTGTTTCTCGTAAATCGTGGAGTTGAGGTGGTTAGGAGCGAGACGTTATGTTTGTTTGATTGCTTGGGTTGAGACGTTAATCGGCTTTGTTTACAGCTCGTCACCACTCTTAGCGAACGTAGTGAGATAGATATCGTAGTTTATCGTCGTAGTGGTGCAGGAGAGTAGTCTGCTGCATATATCGACGAACGTATAACTAATACCGATGAGTGTTATAACTTGTATAACTTGTAAGGCATATCTCGCGGGCGTAGTTGTATGCACTGTTTACCGCTGGCCACCAACCTCGGTTGCGTGGTCGTTGGTACTTGTAGGGAAATAGAAAAGTCGATTATGGATTATTTAGTATAACCAGAATAAAGTCGTGAGACGTATTATCAACGAGGTGAATTACAGCACTCTTGTGTTCTATCTATCTATCTATTGCCAGACGCCTCAATCACGCACGGGATGGCCACAGACAAATCGCCTCCATGTCGCTCTGTCCCCCGCCATTTCACTACCCCGCTCCCAACTCACACACCCCTTTCTCATGTACCTCTCCACTCCATCCCTCCATCTCATCCTCGGCCTCCCCCTTCATCTCGCCCCCTCCACCTCACTCACATACACTCTCCTCGTCAGTCTTTCACTCTCCATCCTCTCCACATGCCCAAACCACCTTAACTTGTTTCTCCTAACGCTTCCTATCACGTCCTCAACCACACCACAACGCTCCTTCACTTCCTCATTTGTTAGTCTGTCTCTTCATGTGACTCCACATGCTCCTCTCAAATAACTCATTTCCACTGCTCTCACTCTTGACTTCGGTCCTTCCAACAGGGTCCAAGCTTCACTTCCATATGTTAGAGTTGGTATAACAATACTGTCATGTAACAACTTTTTCACTTCCATGCTCACCTCCCTGTTTCTTATCACTGCTTTCAACGAACCAGCAACCTTCCTTCCCTGCTGCACCCTTTCGAGCACTTCACCATCCAGACTTCCATCCTTACTCATCACACTACCCAAGTACTTAAATGCACTCACATTCTCCATATCCTCCCTATCAAATCTCACTGTACATTCAGTGGCTTCACTTCTCTCGAAGACCATCACTTTACTTTTCCCTACATTCATCTTTAGATTCCGTTTCTTACACACTCTCCCAAACTCATCTACCAAGCCCTGCAGCTCCCCTTCGTCTTCGCTCAACAACACAGTATCATCTGCAAACAACAGTACAGGGAGTTTCCAAACACTGCCCTCTCTCACTAGGGCCGCTCCAACATCCACTTCCCGACCTTGTATCTCTTTTATAACCCCATCCATATACAGATTGAACAACCATGGAGACATGACACATCCTTGTTTCAATCCAACATTCAAATGGAAAGATTCACTCAGTTTGCCATCCACACGCACTGCAGCCTTAGCACCCTCATACATACTCTTTACTCTTGTGTTACGGAGTTTTATATTGATAGTGATTTATAAACGAACTTAGCGTGACGGACAGTCTCCCCTTTTCTCCTTACTCTGCCCTAATTGTTCTCTCGGGCATTACCTACTCTCCTTTCTGCCCTGTACGGCTTCTCTCTGACATTATATACAGGTGGGAGAGGAAGTTTGGTGAGGCAGTGGTGTCTGGGAGGCATCTTGTGCACGTGGACTTCCACATGTTTGAATACGTCATGAAATTCTTGGTTTGTCTGGACTACGAGGATGTTAAGGATTTTTGATGGTCTGGGACAACAAGACTGTGTATAGATATCATGTGAAATCAGACACTACTTCCTGTACATTGTATAGACTGAATTGACATTCCTAGTGAGAAACTGTGTACATTTCCATCAGACACTACTTCCCGTATAATGTGTTTATAAGATATATACAAATGCCTACACTAGTACCCTGCTTAGGATTCCAGCAGCTTCATCCCATCAAACTTTGGAAGTTTCCGAGAGGTGAATAACTCTTGACTTTACCCACCAGCACGACTGAGTCTGTCTTTCGCAGCTTCTGACTTTCAGCATCTACAGTGTGGCAAACAACTCAGAACTACACACACCACTACGGAGTTTTAGCCCTTTCACCCCGAGTACGTCATATTCTTACTATTTCCTTGTGATTTTATTAATAATAGGATAGACTTTTCACACACAGGGCCCGAGACAAACAGCATTAAACCCTTCAGTATGAGAGGCTTGGCATATAATATAACCGTAAGGCAGAGAATATAACTGTCGTATCCAGGAGGATAGGGGTCTTCTTAGGGGATTAATTTTGCATACTGCAACTCATTATCCTTTTGTATGGTTATTGAAGCAAAATATGTTGATATTTCAGCGATAATTATAACATGCAAGAGAATGTAAAAGGGTAATATGTATATAAACAACACAAGAAGACATGCTACGAATACCGCATCAAATGTGGCGAGAACCAGACAAGTATAAACCTTCATCCTGTATTCATGATGTTTCGTGAGCGTAAGTGGGGCATAAATATGCATGTTTGTATTATTTTCTTCACTCATTCAACACACTAACACATCACAACCAAAGTACAGTGAATTCTAAGGTGAAAAACATCCAGAGAAAATTATTCCTGATAATACGTCCGACGAAAATGATTCCTGATTACTGAAATTACTGTGTAGATTTGTTTATCGTAAAACCTGGATAGAATCCTTTACGAATACTAGAGTGAACGATGACTATAATCGACTTGTTTTTACCTGATGGAACTGGCTCGATCACACACTGAATATTAAATATTAAAATGTGGTTTCATGAATTTCGACGAGTCTTGGTTATGAATCAGTGATGGGTTTCCTTGATCACTAAGCAAATCGAGACATCGATCTGCTTATATTTGCGCATCAACAGAGCTATAAGGGGTTGGGGAGCTTCGTCAGGTTGTAACAAACACACTATTGTAAGAAAGTGAGGGGGGGGAGCCAAATATGGCAGTCAAGATCATAGATAAACACTGAAAGTCACTCCGTCTGTCCTGGTGTAATTCACTTGTCACCACCAGGCACAGGCAGGACAAGAATATCTCTGTTCATTACCACACTGGAGAAGGCCTTCTCTTGGTGGCACCGATATATCCAGATGACTCCGCTGGCTGGTAACAGAAACGTCCTTCTACTCCCTCCCTATCCACCTAAAAGGATGATGGTGGACTGCAGGAGAAAGGCAACTTCAGTCCATCGAGTTCACGTACAGACTAGCCTGGGGCTGCGGTAATTGCTATTGCTCCTGAACTTCTCTGCCTACCTATCTGGTGCCACACATCTATTCTCAGAGTTCATTCGTGACTGTCTATGAAGGCACTCGAGATTCATCCAGGTCATGGGAGGGAACAGTCACTTTAAAAATCCAGGTCCCTGCTTCAGGTCTCTGTGCAAAGAGGATGAGGTAAAGAACCTTGACAAAGGGTCTTCTAGCTGGCTCTGGAATCGAACCATGGACCTCTAGCTTGTGAGTCGAGAGCGCTTCCGAGGTCACCACTGACAACCGCAGAGTTGAGTCAGTATGGTCAGGACCTAAATACCTTCAACCATCTCTATCACCACTCATTTGACGTACGAGGCAGGATTGGCAAGATAAGCCCTGTTTGATAAATGAACCATATCCTGATAGCCTGGAGGTGCAGACGAACTGTGGACTGAGTGTGAGGGAAGGAAAGTGCATGAAGTAGAGCAGGCATGGATGGGCTTGCTAAATGACCAGATTAAAATAGGAGGGTAGAAGAGAGAGCCCAATATGAGAACAGAGAAAGACAGAGAAGTAAGGAGATCAGAGAAGAGGAAGAAACGAGAGATGGAGTAGAAAAGGAAGAGCCGGAAGAGGGGAGGGGGGGGGACAGAGAAAAAAATAAGGCAGACAGGAGTAGGGCTGTGAAACGCTCGGGCTGGGGATGAAGAAGGGGGGGGAGAGGGGTGAGGAGGTGAGGCAGGAGAGGTAGGGCGATGAGGCCTGTGAAGTAGACAATGGCGAGGAGAGGCAGGTCTAGGCTCCAGACTGGCGCAGCCCTGTGGCTGCCTCATTACCATTTGTTTGGACTCACGCTTACTGTTGACTTCAGAATTTTCGTTTTATTACTCTCCTTTACTCTTCATAAGTTTCGTTTTTGTTTCTTACGTTTCTGATAAATGATCCACGACCCTGGAAAGTGCATAAACATTCACCAGTATTCCCAGGACAAATTTATCAAAGGCAGGATTCACTTAACCCCCGTACAACGATAAGCATCACCGAATCAGAACAAAATCGAGTGGGAGTAACAAGAAAACAGTGACTAAAATGTCTATCACTGTGAAAAAGTTAACTCCTTCAGCTCTGGAACTTATTTTATAAATCATTTTCACCATCTCCGGACTGTTCTGTTCTGCTTAGAAGAGATTTCTCGAACTGGGTAGCTTAGATACAGCCTTCACTACCCCATGTAATACTAGAAGTCCTTAAGTTAAAAATAATCGTTTGTTTGTAGAAGCATAAAGCGAACAGATTCCATTTTCTTGAAAGGGATAAATAACACAGTTACATTTTGCGATATACAAGGTTCCTTATTTTAATTGCCAATTTTATACAAAACCTCTGAAGTACTTCCCGTGATCAATGACCCTCTTGTTCCAAGGAAGCATTTTGTCTGTTTTTATCGCTACCATTACATGATTTAAATAACATAGAGGATACGTCTTGCAATGAGAGAGAGATGATGCGCAGTAAGGGAAAAGGTATTTCACAAAGGCTACCACTGTCACCTGCAGTGTTCCAGCAACTCCTCCAGTCCGCTACACATCCTTTTACTGCCACCGCCAGACGATTTTTCCCCTTGTAGGGAGGATGTTCGAACAAAGTGGTTTGAATTTAACTTTGATATAACTCCTAAACTGATAGATGTCTGTCCTAAGTCGATATAAAGCGTCTTGTAGTAGCAAAAATAAGGTAAAAAAAAATACGTCATCAAGTAGTTATCCTACACTCTTACAAGGCACCGTTATTTTGAGTCTGTCTCACCTTCCAAGCCGCCTTATACCTCATTATCACATGGGTTATAACTCTAATTCTGCCGTCTAATCTCTCACGCCTCCAGTTTCTTTTCAGTCTTTCACCATTCATTTTTATTAAGTCTCCAGTAGTCATATTTCGAAATATTTCCACGTAGTTAGAAATATTGTCTGACACACACACACACACACACACACACACACACACACACACACACACACACACACACACACACACACACATACACACACACACACACACTGATACTTACGTACACACACACACACACACTGATACTTACGTACGCCATGTCATCTACGCATCCATGCGCCAGTTACAAGACTTCCATTGCACTTTAATAACTGTTTACTGCCTTACTAACCATAAAGTATATATTTTTTAATTCTAAATTTGTATCTCGCTGCACACACAGCCTACATCTCCGCACCCTCTGTTAGTACCACACCCATCACTTAAGAGGATCAGCATTATCCAGAGTGACAGTCTCCCCCATTTTGTTCATCATGACAGCCATCCACTATGACACCATCTTCAAAATCATCTCTGCTATCTCCTGCAATATTTTGGTTCCAAATGCTGCGTGGGTTAGCATGTCTTCGTTGGAACTGGAAGAACCAAGTTCGATTCTGGAGCCTTTATGGCTTTTAGACAAAGCTCGTTTCACTTTGACTATTTACTCATCAGTCTAATATGGTTACCTGAATGTGACATCGAGTATTGCAAATCATATTCTAAGTGAAAATTGAAACTTGGAAGAAACTGATCACATGGCTTAATGACTCTCGTGTAATCGATAGGCATTAACCCTAAGCTCTCCCTTTCCCATGGTAAACTTTCCTCGTTCTACTATACTTTCCAGTATTGACACGATCACTATTAACAGTATTCCTGCTTGTCTGGAAGAAGACGGTTTAAGATTAATACCTACTGACTGTACAGTGTTCATTTTTAGGAAGACAGTGTTTGCTAAGATGCAGTCTTCCCCCGCATAAAATACGCAACAATCGATTTTGCTTCAAGGTTCCTGCTATACTGCTGGGTGAGGATAAGAGAAAACAGATTCTGTGCGACTGACTGACCCAAGAATCAACTTTTTTTTTTTTAAATGCAAGATAGAATTATAGGCAGGACGTCCGCAAGATTGTCTCTTCCTAAATAAAATAACTAATTATTAATATTGCAACTAAATACAAAAATTAAAGAGCAATTTTTTTTTTCAAAAGATATTCAAGTTGCCAGCTGCATACACTACCACTGCACCACCGGCTCAGCCTCTGTCCAACACCAGTGCAATAAAAATGTGATGCACAACAAGTCAGCGTGATGCATTACAACACTTTGCCGTCCAAGAGGAATACGAATGAAGACTGCCTCTTGCCAGTGGTAAGGGCCCGTAACTTTGGACTGCTGCTATATTCTGACTTTGCCTGTTCCCAGGTCCCACACGCGTGTGAAATTTGCAAAACTGCCTGCTTTCAAGGCCTCATCTCTCACCTAATACAAAACCTAGAACATTCAATAACCAAAAGGCACCTATCCTTCTTTCCACAAGTAATAATCCCTGAAGGCCAGGCGGTGGTGCTGAAAAATGAAAAGATGAATAGCGGTATCTTTTTGTGCTGCACATTTGCTGTCCCAAGGCATGCTTGCATACCTGGTTCAGGCGCACTGACTAGCCGATCGTTTCCCCACCACAATCACTTCCCCATGCAACTCGTTTCACCACCCAGGTTGACCCAACGCTTCCCCAGACTTCTCGCCGTTTCACCGTCACTGCCGTGTCTTGCATTCATTGCCACTCTTCCCTGTACATTTGTCGCAGAAAATTCACCCAATATTCCACTTATTCCACACAAGTAAGAGTTCGCACAGTTGTGTGCGGGAGGGGGGGGACAAAAGTTCTATAAAGTTCACTGTAGCTACACGTACAACATAAAACACCTCAACTAAAACACTTACAACATTATTCACAACTTCACTTATAATTTGCATGCTTTGGTGTAGTTTCACTTAACATTCAGTTTCCTTCTCTAATTTTTACGCAAATACAAAATATGAATCACTTCCGTATATTTATTTTTTCTAAGTTATACTTTTCTATTGCCTTATTTCTATTTTGCTTGACTTTGGTTATTTAGGGGGATGCAGTAGCTGAATCGGTAGAGAGGTGATCTGCAGTCCTAATGGACGCAGGATCGAATCCCGGTTGGGGCAGGGAACAGTTTAAGGATTTGATTTTCATAAAAAGCAGACTTTACTAATCTACCAGAAGGCTCGCCGACGTGTCGTAAAAATACCCCCTTTAACACCAGTACACCGTCCTGTATGAGACAGCCCCAGCATGTATTCAGTATGGACGGTGGGTGTTAGCGCCGAAGTGGTGACATGTGGAGGTACGTAGGAGGACTATTGGATCTTGGGACAGGCCTTGAAGCCTTTGCCCAGAGTCGGCGATAGTTTTACTAGGGCACATATTCAATTTACACACACATTATTTATACATTATACAGTCGTGACCATAAAAAATCACCAATCCTCCTGTTCGTGCCTCAGACAGGCTCGTTTATGCGCGGCAAGCCACACAAAGGCTGAGAGGGAGGGGCCAGAGAGAGAAGGGAAGGTGGGTGGGGGGACGAGTGATGGTGCTGGGGGTGGAGTGAGGGAGGGGAGGGAGGGTAAGCAGGGAAGGCAGAATGAAATGCGAAGTTGTGACCACATAATTTGTCTATTTTCTTTCATCCGGGGCATCATATAAAGGAGTTACTATTCGGTAGACAAAGCTCCATTACACCTTGTATAGCGGCGTCAGATAACAACTTTAGATAGGTGGTGATATCTAGGACTGGCTCGTGAGAAAAATATACTGACGTGACAGATTAAATATTATTGCGGAGCCATCGAGATTGTGTGGGCCCAAAGCGTAGAAGCCAGACAACGAGAGGACACGAGGACACGGGCCCGCCTCCTGCAGCACACCAAGGACGAGTGGGAGCTGTTCAGACGAAACAAGCAAACAATCAACAACATTGTTCCCCAGTGTCGCGAAGCCTGCTTGAGGTTTTTAAGGCATGAGGCCACTGGACTACTTACTAAGGCGTTCCTGCCTGGTTGCTTTGTCTTGACCAGTGTCGGTAAACACTGACATAGATATATTTTGGGAGTTTGGGTAGGATTTTGTTTCATTCTCCCTCTAACAGATTATGAGAGATACCGTGGTGAAAGTGATTCCTGAGGTGGAGGACAAAGAAACAAAGAAGCTAGAGGGAGAAACAAACAGGAGTCATGAGGTGGTAATGTCATAAAGGAAGGTGCCATATGCTGAGGTTTTGGGTGAGTGAACAATGCTTTTATCACCTATATTATTGTGTGAAAACCAATATAGACTTGTACTACACATAAATTCGTACCAAATAAATAAATAAATAAATAAATACGTAATTTAAAGTGGCTTGAATTAGTTAACCCTTCCATAGTTCATTTTCTTTAGCCAGGTACCTTGAGAAAGAAGGAAAACATAAGGCTGACTGACACCTGTAAAAGCTCAGGAGGACGATTTCTCTATGAATTTTCGATGCTTCTCACCAAAAGCGGAGGTTTGCGCCCCCCCCAAAAAAAAAAGTTGAAAATCGGTCAGGTTCTGAGGGTGTGTTGTGTAAAATATCGGTCGGAACTGGACGGGTTAAGGGTTCATAACTTGTGTGTTCGTACGTTTGTTGCCCATAAGACTTGCCATGTGCATCTGTATACAAAATTGGGTTGATTTTACGTATAACACTATATGCGTGTCGTCTGAAAAGTAACTGGTTTCCACTATAATACGACGTTTATGAAACATATTGTTACATTATGTAAGTATTTTCACAGTTACACATATGAGGGAGATAAAAGATATATAGGTATGTGTGGTGTGATGGAAGCATCGTTTTCAGTCACTATACTCAGACTGTCGTTTGGACGAACTGTTTCGTACACGCACTAATATGTATTTAATCGTAACTACTCCGGATGACGCCTGATGATTTAAGAACACAAACAAGATTACTAAAAGTCACTTATCTAGCTTTTGTACACACACACACACACACACACACACACACACACACACACACACACACACACACACACACACACACACACACATTCAGGTGCTGAAACCGTTGTGTGGATTCACTGGGTGATTTGGAAGTGCTTCGTTTAATTCTCAAATTTTTTTTAAAGCTATGGGATTTTTCTGTCGTGTTCATGTTTAATGAAGATAGTGCAGGGAATAAAATACAGTAAACTAATACATAGTGTCATCCATACAGCCATAATATGCTGCGTTGCAATATCTCTAGCAAGATGTATTATATATGACATACTGAGAGTCAAGCCTCGATTGGTTCACAACATGTTTATGTGCGAGTGTTGCCCCATGGTAGTTAGAGAGGACCCTGTCCGAATCTCCGACCCCGACCCCGGTGGGCCAGAGATTGTGGTTTCCGAGTGTACAGATTAAAAATGACGTCATATGACTCGCAGCCCATCTCTCACCGAGGCAACACCTCCACCGCTGCTCTCGGTGGGACCAGCTCTCAGCAGCAGTGTTTCCGCCGGGGAGGATGGGCCTGTCGCCTATCGGAGGAGCCCTGTCCGCCCACCAGGAGGTTAAGGGTCCCCGCTTCACCCTTCCTCCCTCCACCAGGATCGGGGCTCCCTCCCACCACCGTGACTGGGCCTTCTCCCCTGGGCCTCCACCTGCTGCTGGGGAGCTGGGCGAGCGGGGGTATCGTCGGGGCGGCTCCATCTGCAGTCGGCGCCCGACCATTGGCGCTGCGACCATTCTGCTCTCTCGCCCCGCCCTGTCCCCCCCCCCCCTAAGCCAGCGTCCTCTGTCGCCATGCAGGGGACGCCCCCTTGTTTACTGCATCACTCTGACGGGCTCTCCACCCTGAGCCCGTGCCACACCAGTGTGGCGAATCTCATCATCATCATCTCATCGACGTCCTATACGTTAAAGTGATAAGGGTGTGCGCACCAAAACGCTCAGCTTTAACTTACGAACTAAAAGACCTTCTCTGTTTAATTGCGAAGCTACTCGCAAAGTGCTGATAACCTTAGTAGGAGTTGCGAAATCGGGTCGCAATAATAATAATAATAATTTGGTGCTTATTTTTTACCCTCTCTTTCTTCATCAGTCATTACTCCCAAATGACAAGGAGTACACGTCCGTGTTACGCTTCGGAACGACCGGGGATGTTGGTTTTCATACTTACAACATTAGACCTACAGATGCGAGTTACAGCCTAAAAACTTTCTATGACACTCAGACATATTCTCTGAATGTTTAATACTCCAAAGATTCGTGCGACCCATTCCACGTAAGCATTTTGTTTTCTATATCAGTAACCAGTAGCGGTTATCTTATAGTTATAAGTCGTTTAATAGTACCTGTATAGGCAACGTTTATGTCGTGCCTAGCTTCCACAAAACATTGAAAAACAGAAGGCAAAAAACTTATTCTAAAGTGATTGGTAGGATGTACGGAAGGAAAGAGTGTAGAAACATGCGATGGACAAAACATACACACACACACACACACACACACACACACACACACACACACACACAAATAGAAGCGGTGCCAAGGCACAGCAAACCCGTCCTCGGCAGTCATTTTAGTGCTGACGTATAAACACAACATAACATCTAGTCAAAGATGTCACATATCAAATTTGAAGTAAATCGGGTGAAAATTTACTACGAATTCATGCCCATTTGAAATTTTAGGCCCGACCCACCTGACATTGACTTCCTACCGCTAACTGAGGTGTGATCCCTCTATGCAATGAGGCATGTTTTAGGATGCAGTTTGAAAGTTGCACCTTTTGGTTTTGGTTTCATGTCGATCTGACTAATTTGAAAGAAGTTATGGGGGGAAAACGATTTTTTTTTTTTTTAGACCTACTGTCTGGGCCTTGGCCCAATCTGGCCCCATATTTAATCAGGTGATGAGAAGGTCATAGCCCATCATCCCAGTAATTTTAGTCAAAATCGCATCAGACGTCTTTACGCAAAGTTGTTAACAGACAGAAACACAGGCAGAAAGACAGACAGACAGACATTCAAAGAAACAGACAAACCGAGTGATACGTTTGCTTGAAGCTACAAACGTTTTGAATGTTTCTGGCGTATCAGTTGGAGCCAGGAACAACGGTGAAGAGCAGTGCTGCAGCAACTACAGAGGTATAAAGCTGATTAGCCAGGCAATGAAGATATGGGAAAGAGTGGTGGAAGCTAGGCTGAGAAGAGAAGTGAGGATCTGTGAGGAACAATTTGGTTTTATGCCAGGGGGAAGTACTACAGATGCCATATTTGCTTTGAGAATGGTGATGGAGAAGTATAGAGAAGGCCAGAAGGAATTGCATTGTGTGTTTATAGACTAGGAGAAGGCTTATGATAGGGTACCGAGAGAGGAGCTGTGGTACTGTATGAGAAAGTCAGGAGCGGCAGAGAAGTACGTGAGGGTGGTGAAGGACATGTACGACGCTAGTGTAACAGCAGTGAGATGTGCAGTAGGAGTGACTGAGGGTTTCAAGGTGGAGGTGGGATTGCATCAAGGATCGACATTGAACCCCTTCTTGTTTGCAATGGTGATGGAAAGATTGACAGATGAGATTAGACAGGAGTCTCCGTGGACAATGATGTTTGCAGATGACATTGTGATAAGTAGTGAGAGCCGGGAGGAAGCCGAGGCAGAGATGGAGATATGAACTGGAGAGAAGGGGATTGAAAGTAAGCAAACGCAAGAGTGAGTAAATGTGTGTTAATGAGAGAGATGGCAAGGGAACCGTGAGGCTGCAAGGTGTAGAGGTGGCAAAGGTAGGTGAATTCAAATACTTGAGGTCAAATGTACAAAGTAACGGAGTTTGGTGGATAGGTAAGGAAGAGAGTGCAGGCCGGATGGAGTGGGTGGAGAAAGGTGACAGGAGTGATCTGTGACAGAAGGGTCTCTGCAGAAATGAAAGGGAAAGTTTATAAGACTGTAGTGAGGCCAGCCATGTTGTACGGAATGGAGACGGTACCACTGACAAAAAGACAGGAGGCAGAGCTGGAGGTAGCAGAATTGAAGATGTCGCGTTTTTCATTAGGAGTGACGAGGTTGGATAGAATTAGAAATGAGCATATTAGAGGGACAGCGCACGTGCGTCAGTTTGGGGACAAAGTTAGAGAGGCGAGACTGAGATGGTTTGGACATGTGCGGAGGAGGGATGAAGAGTGTGTCAAGAGGAGGATGCTGGAAATGGAGCTACCAGGCAGGAAAAAGAGAGGAAGGCCAAAGAGAAGGTTTATGGATGTAGTGAAGGAGGACATGCGGGTAGTAGGTGTAACAGAGGAAGACGCAGAAGACAGAGTAAGACGGAGACGGGTGATCCGCTGTGGCGACCCCTAAGGGGAGAGTCGAAAGAAGAAGAAGTTGGAGCCAGGATTCCGGGGGCTTGAATGATGAGTGAATGGAAGCGTGGCCCACTGGAGTGGGCATATATGGGCTGTCTGGACATTGCTGCTCCTCACCCAGCCCTAGGGTGGGAAAGGAGGTCCGGATGATGATGATGATGAAGAGAGCTCTGTCAAACCAGAGGGGTAAGGCAACAGCCTTCAGTAACCACGGGACTACCAAAGGTCCCTCGCAAGCTGCATACAATCGTTTGCAGATGACAGTAATAGAAGGTAAGAGACGTCACTGTAAAGGATGGGTAAATAACACCAGTCTTTCGTTAGCTGTGAGAGTCAAATGTAAATCAAGAGGAAGCAAGAAAACAGCACTCAGAGAGCGCATACCTCCGCCAACGCCATTACCAGACAACTCAGATCACTACCATTTTTTATGCAAGGCTCCCATGGCCAATGACCCAATTATTTACTAAATTTCATTGAAATCTATCCATAACTTTCTGAGATAGCCTATGGACAAACAAACAGACAGAGAAGCATGGGTGAGTACATGACCTCCTTCAACTCCATTGGAGGAGATTAATACTGATATTTTATAGGTATCTGAGCAAAATATGTTGGGAGGAACACACAGGGGACAGCTTAACCCTTTCAGCACAATAACGAATATAATCTTATTACTCCCAAATGAAGTTACTTTTTTTTTTTTTTTACGAATGGTGGTAGTTACAGCCTTCATTAACCCCTTCATTAGCTTGATATACTTTGTAATTTTATTCCTTCCATCACCAGACAATTTTACTTAAATTAGGATAAGCTTTTTCAAACGGATGTGGTTAGAAGCAGTCTTCATTAACCTCATCACTCCAATGACGTACGTTTGATTTTTAATTCTGCCACCATGAGACAGCTGTATTTACCTTATACGTTGTCAATTGGAAGGAATAGGTACGTCCCTCGTTGATCCCTTCACCACCAGGGACTCTCCTGAGCTGAATAAATCCACTTGGAAATGGCAAATATGAAATGGAAAAGGACTCTTACCATTATGGAAAAAGTTAATAATTACAGTTTCTCATTAGCTTTTAAATTCGAATATAAATCAGATTAGAAGAGTAACAATATGTCTTGTATACGCAATGCATGTGTGTATGTCAGTCCGGGAATCTGATCGCCTTGCATAGCTTCATGTTCAGTTAATTCCTCACTGAAAATATCTGAAAATATATAGGAAATTATATTTTGTATCAGCGACGCATACATGTAATTCGTTACTGAGAATGTGATATCGTTTCATGGCGGTAAATTCGTACAATTCCTTAATCTAAATCGAGCCCTATCAAAGGTCACTATATTGTCGATATCTCTCGTAAGTCTGTATAATTCTTAACTCTTTGAACTCTGAATGCCACCAGTTTGAGATATGGTACTAAAACGTATTTGTTATGCTGCAAGTATCTCATAAAATAATATATTAGTGACACACTTTGTAAATTGGTGCAGTGGCAATATTTCAAGCAGCCTCGATAGGACCATAAGGCCTGTTGCTGTTTGTTTTCCTTTGTATTGCTTTGTATTTCTTTGTATTCCTTTGTATTGTGTAATTTTGACGGACCATCTGCCATCGAGCCCCATTCTATGCGTCCTATCCAGCTATAACTCGTTGCTCTCTGGATATCAAATGGCCTATCGATATTCAGGACAGTAGCTCTAGGAAATGTGTAGCCAATTAGTCTTCACTCCTTTCGTATCTGAGAATGCACTATTTCTCGCAAAAGCGAATACTTCTTCACTGCGTCGAAATCAGAGTGCCCATTAGTATTCGACATGGTGTTAAGACCACCCATAAGTTTATGTCATTCTTCACTCGCTGAATATGTTAGTTGTGTCAAAAGAGCAGTATCTCTCATAAAAGCATATTTCCTTTCCATGCACCTCATCAAAACATATAATTCATAACTTTCCGTAAATGTAAGTGCAGTGTCAGTATCGTTTATCTCTGCTGGACCATCAGCCATCCTGCTACTCTGTGTTTCCTCTCTACTAATAACTCCTTCACTCTCGCTCCGCCCCTCGTTCTCGCCTCCCATTACGCACCTTATCCACAACACCTGCTTCATCAGCTGGGAGGGCAGGGACACGTCCCGAATCTTGTAATTAATAGAGCCTGGTCATCCGCGCCATTTTGTGCTCAAAATCATCCTATATTTTTCCACTTACATTGATGCTATTAGTCCTGGCACGATAAACCTAGTATCCAACAGTCTAAACAGCTGGGTAAACAAAATTGTAAGCAATAAAATGCTGTTGATTATGGCTTGTGTGGCATCAAAATGGTGTGGGTCGGCCAGACATTTACATTACTGCTGTGTGAAGATTCTCCCCTTTTGGCTCAGTGAGGGACAAGCGGCCATAACTCAGGTGCAGGAGGAGGAGACACAGGGAGACGGAAAAGGACGCGAGGAGACAGGCAGGAAATGTTAAAGTGTTCCCCCTCCTGTACCACATCCTTGCGGAAATGGACGTATGAATGATCAGGGTAAATATCCAGGTGAAATTATGGGTTAATATCATAATGAGAACGCCTTCTCATTGGCTATGACAGTTAAAAATTCCTGAATTATGCGCAGATTATATATGACAAAGTAATTATAAATATTAAATTACTGTGCTGAGCGGAATAGTCTGTAGAGTCCGAATGCAAACTTTGAAAACACTTGAATACAACCACATCTTTCATATCTAATTTTAGCAACATTCAGTGTAGTGTATTCTGGTAGCAAGAAAACAAGAAGGAAATATTTAAGAGTCTTGGTTTGTATCATGCTGTATCATCGCAAAAATATGTTAATGAAGGCGCGTTGGATCGTTAGGAAAAATGTCAGAAATAATCGCAGCAAAAGGAAGTAATACCAGATTTCAAGGAGAGATTAGATTTTGCCGTAAGAAAACAACGAATAGCCCCTCTTAATACAACGTTTACTTTCACTTTCACTTTTACCACCACCAACGAGACGGGACGGGGGCAGTGGAAGTCATAGTGTATCTATGGGTTGTAACTTGCCAGCATTGCACAAAGGGACACGATAATGGATGCGCGCTGAAATCAAAGTTGTTATCATATAGTTGATATTATATGGGCATTACCATAACGAGTATCTATCTTGCCTTCGATAATTTACTCTCTTTGGGTCCTGTGTGCCACTTAGGTAATGAAAATCGTCTGACATCAGCAGGAATAAATGCTATGCTTGTTTCGATCAACAAATGGTTAAAACTAAAAGACGTTATGATTTTACATTGAGTTTTAAAAACAACCATAAACAGGCAGGTCTTTCGTATTAAATTCTTGCTAGCACCAGACGGGATTACTCGGCTAAAGCGGTATCATGTTTAGGGGATATTGGTAATCGCTGCGTCATTTAAATTATCAGTACTGATGCTCTGAACTGACATGGCAATCTTAAAACAACAATTTAATATGATGACGTCATATATTTTACATTCTTGGTTCCACTAGACGGTTATAATAGTCTGCCCCTCGTACGAGAGAGGTAATGAAGGCTACATAAAACCCATCTAGATCGAAAAGCCAATCAAAAGTTAAATATAATCGTTTGGTGTCAGGAATAACGACTAGAAAAAGACGTCAGCTGCGTGAAGGGTTAATGCGTCATGTCCTCTAGATAATCTGGCAAATCTTTGAACGTATCATATCTGATTCTTCCTACCACCGTGCCAGTCTACTGAGGCAGGAAGGAGGGGACAGACAGAGAAATATCGGACTGCAGCACATCATCGCGAAAGTCGACGCGTGATGTACTCGTATCTGAGTACTTATCCTGGAGAATTCATATGAGTAATAATATAACAAGGGTGCTCTTGTGTTCGCTGAGCCAACTGGGAATATCGTAATCAATACGTTAAATACAAAAGGTAATATGAAATAAACTTTCATAATCTGTTTAGTAGACTCAGTAATCTGAAAGAAACTTGAATACATGTCGTCAGTCATAACTTATTCTTGTTACTGCCAGGCGACTTTATTCAGGCAGGAAGGAGACGGGGAAAATTTAAGATGCGTTGTATACCATGTTTACACAGTGGGGGTAGAAATGGATGTTATAATCACAGTCAGTATGCACGCGAAATTACTGGGGCAATATCATGATTAAAGGGCTTAGGTAATACCTGAGGCAATCACATATATCAGATTTGATGCGTTGAGTAGACTGTGCCATTTCAGATACAACTAATGTCCCCTTCATTACGAAGGGTCTCTGCCTTTGCTGAATAACAAGAAGCTAAACAGCATGAACAAAATAAACAAGCATATTCGTCGACCCAGGGCCTGCGTCATGACAGCATAACCATCAGCTGCCAGAACACCTACTTTGCCGCTCTGACAAAACACTCACTTGGCATTACGATCATCAGGCAAAAAACAATAGTCGCAATGGTCTCTTGTTTCCTGTGTGATCTAATTTGCAATATATTACTCCAGTGTTTAGTTCACGACACTTCAGACCAGCTCCGACACAATTAGACTTTTGTGTCAGTTCAGGTCGATTTAGGACCGATTATGTTAATTCGAGACCATTTACGCCAATTCTTGTCCATCCAAATCCTTCGCATCCCTTCCGCCCTAATTAAAATATGCCTGTGCTCAGCTAAGTATTTTGCTTTCCTTCAGGTCCTTTGCATATATTCCTGCTCATTCAAGTCAGTGCAGATCAGTTCAGGGCGGATTTGTTGGGTGAAGAGAAATATGCGGAACGTGTTGGGATGGTGGTGAGTGGTGGAGCAGGTCGGGGGTAGTTCAAAGTCAGTTAGGATCCAAGTTGCAGGCTGGCTGTATGGACCTGGTGGAAGTTGTAGGCTGGCTGTATGGACCTGGTGGAAGTTGTAGGCTGGCTGTATGGGCCTGGTGGAAGTTGTAGGCTGGCTGTATGGACCTGGTGGAAGTTGTAGGCTGGCTGTATGGACCTGGTGGAAGTTGTAGGCTGGCTGTATGGACCTGTTGAAAGTTGTAGGCTGGCTGTATGGACCTGTTGAAAGTTGTAGGCTGGCTGTGTGGACCTGGTGGAGTTGTAGGCTGGCTGTATGGACCTGGTGGAAGTTGTAGGCTGGCTGTATGGACCTGGTGGAATTTTTAGTCATAAGATTTTTCTCAGACCAAGAATAAGATGTAAGAGCAGGTGGTCGGCGTATGCGTTTTGTCTTATGGTGCAAGGAAAACATCGTCATTGTATAGAAGGGGTTAATACATCATTCAATGCGACTATTTTATAACAAAGCAAGTGAGATGCAGCGCCTTGGTAACTGAACCTTGAAGAAAATTATAACTGTCTTCATCTGGTGACCTTGTTTACTTATAGTGTGTGTTTTCTTTACACAGCCAGACAATCTTAGGTTTGGGAAACATTTGTATATCTTAATCCGAGGACTGCATACACGTTTCGATTAACCCTTTCTCTCCTAAATGTCCTTTGTATGTTGTAAGCGGTTGTCTGGTTTTACCCTGGATAATATTACAGAGAAGTAAATTTAATGATCGAATTAATTCTTCACTCCGATGGCGCGTTTTTGACTATTTCTTGCTAGTGTCAGACGATTTTTTCGGCTTAGAAAAGACTTTACGGATAACATTTATTTACATTTTCGGGAGGAGAGTCCTTTATTCAGTTGAGTAGAATTTTTTGTAATTAGTAAAAACATAGCTGAAAAATACGTCAGTGATTTAAGGGGTTTAAAGGATATCATGGCACTGAAGGAATCAGTACATCACACCATAACTCACATGCCTATCAAAATAACTAACCATTTCATTTTCGTCAATTATTATTCTAGTTTGGTCTTTTTACCTCCAGACGATTTTATTCTACTTTGGAAAGGCTCTTTTGGACCGTATCGATTAATGAAGGTTGTATATAATCCTCCCAGTTCGAAATATCCCTGCTTAGATGAAGAAAACTGTTGTCTGTGGAAAACAAGGACAAAGTATAATACTTGTAGACGTCGCTGGGCCGAAGGGGCTAAGACACAGTGCAAAGGATCAAATAACAGTCAGCAAAGCAATCAGCTCAACAAACCCCCTATCGAAAGATTTCACGAGCAGCAGGGTTAACACTTCCATTTTTTATAACAAGACAAGACTAACCCCTTCACCACGATAACGTCTGTTTTCTTTTTAAACTTTTTGCTTCCATACGGTTTTATTCATTTTAGGAGAGCCTTCTGACAGTGAAGAAGTTGAATGTTCAGATAAAGAACAAAACAAAGATAGCCTCACCTCTCCATCAGACGATCATCATTAGACAGCAACAGCCGAGTATACCGTAAATGACGCAGCTGACCGATGCTGATACAGAAAGGCCTCACCGTACATCGCTTTTTTTTTTTTTTTTTTTTTTAGGTACTCAGTAATTTGCGGAAAAGATGCCTGCCTCCACCTATTTCCTTTCTCTGTGATCATCTTACACTAAGAGCTCTCTAACTCTTCTCACTCACTTTTCGTCACATCTCAGTCTTTCTCTCACCTTCCTCTTCTTTTCTTCTTTTTATTTTTTTATATCATTTAATCCTCCGGAAGCTGCTGGACTTATACAACTTCCTAGTTTAATCTGTATGTCTTTCTGTTTCCTAACTCATAATATTTCACGCCTGACAGTACCACGTAAGTCAAACAGTCCTCCACCAATTTCTTCTGTGACCTTCTGTTCCTTACGTAAATTAATTCTTTCACAGGTACGTTTAGTCAATAACATCTAATTTAATTTTTCCTCTTGTCTGTCCCATCATCTTACCACGCTTCATTTTTATTTGTGGATACGCAGAGCCGGAGTATCTTTGTTATACAATATCCTCTCACTGCACAAACACCACCAAACAATTCCTGTCAACCCATATGACTTTCCTTTCGTAATCAGTACAAGTTTTTTATTGTCATTTGACTTCTTAAAACATTCATCCTTTCTTCAAAAAATTTCCCTTGCTGTATCTTTATCAATTGTAAGCGTATACACACACACACACACACACACACACACACACACACACACACAGCGCAATAAACCGCCTCACTGACTCGAGCGCTGTTGTGAAGGTAATATTAATGTCAAAAAGGGGTAACAAGGCACAGCAAATCCGTCTCCGGCAGTCATTTTAGTGCTGACGTATAAATCAACAGGATATCTAGACAAAGATGTCACATATTAAATTTGGAGTAAATCGGGTGAAAAGTGATGATTTTTTGCCCATTTGAAATTTTAGGCCCAACCCACCTGACATTGACCCCCTCTTCCGCTAACTAGGGGGTGACCCCCCTGATGTAATGAGGAATGTTATAGGATGCAGATTTGAAAGTTGCACATATAGGTTTCGGTTTCATGTCGATATGACGAATTTGACAGGAGTTATGGCGAAAAAAATCTTTTTCTTTTACACTGTTTTTTGGGGGTCTACAGCCTGGGCCTTGGCCCAGTTTGGCCCAAGATTTAATCAGGTGATCAGGTCATAGCCCATCATCTCTGTAATTTTAGTCAAAAT
>JAGKTI010009617.1:0-20702 GCA_018397915.1 Birgus latro
ATCATGGTACAAAGCTTTTTAATCGTGTGTTCACCACAGCTGATAAGATACTTGGGCTATTATCACTCAATAAGATGTTGTAAAAACCTGCACACAGATGAATTTATGCCCGATCAATAGATTTACATACATTAAATATACATATCACTTCACATCTTAACCTAATACAGCGTACACAAAAAAGAAGAATAATTCAAACACGAGCGTGACTTGCACTTCCACGGTCTCTAACGGACTCGTGGATCTAACTCACCGAGTCACAACCTTCCACCAAAAATTACTGTAAGTCTGGTATATTCGCCCTAATTTCCCAAAGGTTTAAATAAATTGATATAATTATATATATAACTGGTTGTATAAGAATGATTCTATTTAGACTTCAAAGCATTTGTAATACCCTTGACATCAGAGGATACGTCTTCATAAATCACACTCGCTATCAACTAGAATAATTCACTTTAGAAGAAAAGACTTTTCAAAGGGACCATACATATACATAATCGACCTCACAATACGGAAAGAGATGGAAAAGGGAGGGATTTGTGCATGAGCACTAGCGAGAAGAATCGCGTGGTCACTTCAGCACCATGTCGAGAGGCCTCGATGATACACCAACAATCTGTTAATTCGTTGCTGTCAGGACTCCCAGTGAACATAAAAAGAAGTTGGTGAATATTATCAGTCAACTTACTAGTATATATATATATATATATGTATCGAAGATCAATTATTGAGACAAAAAGGGGGGAATTTAAGGACAAGCTCTCGACTGACCTGTTAATTCATTACTGTCAGGACTCCCAATGATCGTCACCGTCTAGGACGCACGCGCTTGCTTGCTGTTGTCCTAACAATGGAACTGACTTCGACCAATTACTCTTCAGATTACCTACTATAACAACTGACAAAGAATATCGAACTAGGAATTCACCTTCGCCATACTTAGACGAAACTGAATTACGATGTTTAAAATTCTGTGGCAATCATATGGGTCTGACAGTTTTTACCGAAGCCTAAACTCACGAGTTTTAACTAATTGTAACCATGTGTCGCAGTTGTCCAGTCTACGTGACTTGCCGCCAGTGAAAAAAGATAAATTTCGCGGTTACAAATGACTGTTATCAATAATCAGACTTTACCTAAGCTCAAATTCATCATTATATAGTACAAAAAGGTGATAATACCAAACCTAACTGCAAAATTCTGAATTCAAAGTGTAAATACAAACTATCGCGAATTTTAACCTCGAATTAACTTTCTTTGCCTCTTTTTCGAGAACACATCATGCTTCGCACTTCCATCTCGCTCCATACGGTCTTATCTATTAACAGTATTCCGCTCTTACTATACATTAACTAGGAACAAGCCCAAATATGAATTTGATGACCATTTCCTATACATTGTACCAATTAAGCAGGGGTCCAGGACTACTCTTACATTACACTTACACTAACTTAAACTACACTTACATTAACTTATACTTATACTAACTTATATTACACTTATACTAACCTTAAAATTACGGCATTACAATATTTGCACCCGAGAACAACAGCATCTCTATAGAAAGTAATGTCACTGCTGAAACTACAAATGGCAAAAATTTTTTGAAGATAACTATGATGATTAATAATGTAAACTGTTTGATCCTTGGCCTACAAATATGTGTGTGTGTGAATTTTTTTTATATACACTTCATAAATTGCTGTTTGGGGTGAAGCTAGAGAGGTAATGACATACTTCATTCTCCACTCAAAATCATGAGAGGTAGGCAGTTTATATTCAAGGTGAGTATGGTCAAATGAAACCCCAATTGATGTGGAAGGTTACAAGAATTTCTATCAGTTTCTTTCGTATAATGAAGAAAACATCACTTGGACTCTCTCTACGAACACTTGGGTTAACTGCGACATAGTCTTGGGGTGAATTTTGTGAAATTTGTTATGGATAGTCTGAGGTAAATCTGAAAAAGAATGATGAATCACTGAACATTATAATGTTGATTGTCTCAGTTCACCCCATGGAAAAACCGGTATCAATTCATCTGAAGCAATGCTTGCATGTATAAAACTGATCTACGTTTCTAGCATTATACACATATAACAAAATCATAATGAATTGAAAATACAAACGAAAAGACTCAGGATTAGCCAATGAAAGGCAATGCAGTGGCAGGACTAAAAATATTCTGGCTACTGTCTCTTCTCCCTCTCTGACCCCAACCTTTCCTCTAGGAGATCTGCTTTCCTTTCCTCAGTATCAAGAATTTTCCTTTGATTTTCTATCATCTGTTCCATATACTGTATATCCTTTGTCATAAAATGCTTTTGATTATCATTAAAATCTTTTCAAGAATCCCTCTAATCGTCTCCCCATCCCTCTGACCTCTTCAACCACCTCTCTATGAAGACCTTCCCTCCTCTGAGAATGAGACGGTGGCCGTATTTTCTTCCTTTTGGTGGGTCGACTCAAATCTGGTCTGTTGAAATATGTTGATGGTTGTGGGTCATCTGGATCAATTATTGGAACTTCACTTGCTGGAGGAGAGTCGACTGTTGCACCAGAGGGGCGAACGCTAGATGTATCATGGGTTGACAAACTGGAGGCAGCTAACCCTTCTTTTTCTTTTTTTATGAAAGGAAAAACGAACCAAAGGTCATGGGCCTGCAGACTGTTCCTTCCAAGAAAAAACAAAAACAATACAAAAGAGAGCCAAATTCAAGATCCATTCATTTCGAGATGCCTGGACACACTGCATTTGAAAGACTGGAGATCATAGGGATTAGGAGATACAGACAGAGCGAAACAGTTCCAGAGCTGACAAGTTGCATAAATGAAGGACTGGGAGTAACGGTTAACTCTTGCATTAGAGAGTTGAACAGAAAAGGGATGAGAGGTTGTTGCTAGATGGGTGCTGTGCACCCGTCGCAGAGGTGGAGGGATGCAAGCAGACAGTTCAGAGGAACAGTGGCCATTAAAGTAGCGAAAGAAAAGAGATAAAGATGCAACAGTGTGGAGGAGGAGAGTTAACCCGCCGAGTCCCACCGACGTACGATGCACGTCGCTACTTTTTCCGTGGACAGACCCAACGACGTGCATCGTACGTCACGCAGTTGCTAGGCCCATTGTGTGCACATTTTTCAACATTCGCGGGTGGTTTTTGGTACGCATATGTCGGAGACCTTCCTCTACCTGCTGTCAAGAGTGGATACTGCCTGAACCCACCTAACCCCCCCTTCCCCCCTTCCCCCCACACTAGGCAATTCACCTGTTAGCAGTAACCTAGCCAGTAAAGGTATGGTACCCAACGGCCTCTCCAATGACGAAATTCGTGATGAAAGTGATTCCTGAGGTGGAGGACAAAGAAACAAAGAAGCTAGAGGTAGAAACAAACAGAAGTGATGAGGTGGGAATGTCGCAAAGGAAGGTGCCATATACTAGGGTTTTGGGTGAGTGAACATTGCTTATAAATGCCTATATTATTGTGTGAAAACCAATATAGACTTGTACTACACATAAATTCGTACCAAATAAATGAAATAAATACGTAATTTAAAGTGGTTTGAATTAGTTAACCCTTCCATAGTTCGTATTCATTAGCCAAGTACCCAGGAAAAGAAAGAAAATATAAGGTTGAGTGACACCTGTATCAACATTTTTTTACCTTAGGATCGCGATTACTCTATGAATTTTCGATGTTTCACACCAAAAGTGAAGGTTTCAGCCAAAAAACAAAAATCAAAAATCGTTCGGGATCTGGGGGTAGGCTGGGTAAAAAGCCAGTCGGTAATGAGCGGGTTAATGAGACGAAAAGCCTTTGACTCCACCCTATTAAGAAGAGTTGTATGTGGGAAGCCTCCCCACCCATGAGAGTTGTACTCTAAACAGGGGCAAATAAAACCTGTGTATAAAGTCAACAACTGTGCAGGGGTAAAGAAGGTTTGGAGTCGGCTTAGCACACCTAATCTCTTGGAAGCAGATTTCTCAAGAGATGTAGTGTGTTCTTCTGAGATAAATCCCGAGTGAATGAAACCCCAAGCATGTTCAAGGATGATGCAGGAACGAGCTGGACATTATTAAACATTAGTGGGTTTGTGGAAGATTCTGTCGGGTTGATAGGTGTAAGAACTGAGTCTTTGATGCATTGAAAACAACAAGATTATTTTTACCCCAATCAGAGCTATGAGCAAGGTCAGACATTAGGTGTGCCATAGCCTCATCCCTCGTTTGTTGAAGAAACCCGCTGGGATGGACGCCGCAGGAACCGAATGGAAAGGTGAAGGGTGGAGCCATCAGCGTACGAGTGGATATGGTTAGATGTACAGCTTAGGTCATTGATGAATAAAAGGAAGAGAGTTGGTGTTAGGACAGAGCCCTGAGGAGCACCACTGTTGATAGATCTAGGAAAAGAATGATGGCTGTCTACAACAGTGCCTATAGAATGACCACAAAGGATGCTAGAGATGAAGGCACAGATACGAGTGAAACCGTAAGAGAGCAGTCTGGAAATTAAAGATTTAAGCCAGACTCGATCGAAAGCCTTTGAGATGTAAAGAGCAATGGCAAAGCTTTTGCCAAAGTCCTGAAAGGAGGATGACAAGGAATGTGAAAGGTAGGTGAGAAGATTGCCAGTGGAGCGTCCCTGATGGAACCTATACCGATGATTAGAAAAAAGGTTGTGATAGGAAAGATGCTTTAAAATTTTTCTGTTAAGAATAGACTCGAATACTTTTGAGACACAGGATGTTAAAGCAATTGGACGACAATTAGAGGATTGGGAATGGCCACCCTTCTTTGGGACTGGCTGAATGAGAGCAAACTTCCAGCAAGTTGATGGGACAAGTTGACAGACAAAGGCAAAAGAGTTTACCTAGGCAGGGTGTAAGCACAGAAGCACAGTTCTTGAGGACAACAGGAGGTACTCCATCAGGCTCATAAGCTGAAGAAACTTTTAAATCAGCCATGAGGAAGTGAGAGGGGGGAAGTGATGGAGGAAGTGCGCTGGAATTGTATGAGGTGGAATCGGAGGAGAAAGTCTGAGCGAAGAGATCTGCTTTATCAGTAGAAGAAATTGCTACAGAGCCACCAGAATAGAAAAGAGAAAGGAAGGATGATGAGGTAAAGTTGTTAGAAAGGATTTTGGCAAGGTGCCAGAAGGAGCAGGAAGAATTCGAGTTGGAGAGTTGAGAACATTTGGTGTGGATGAAATTATATTTAGCAGAGCAAAGAACAGACTTAGCACGATTCTGGGAAGAAGCATAAAAAAGATGTGATTCAGTGGTGGCTTGGCCCAGTACCTTCTATAGGCCCTTTCCTTGTTGTGAACAGCATTAGAACAAGTGTGATTAAACCAAGGCTTTCTTGCATTAGACATAGGATATGAGAAAGGATTGTATGCTCCATGCCCGAGAGAATAACCTCTGTAATATGTAAGGCACATGCAGATGACTCCCGGCCATGGAAGCAATAATCATTCCAGGGAAAATCAAAGAAGTACTGCCTGAGGGCCTCCCAATCTGCAGCTCCAAAGTGCCACAGATGACGTTTCTTTGGAGGGTCCACAGGCCGCACCAGAGTGATAGGACAGGTAAGATAAAAAGGCTATGATCAGAGAAGCTCAACAGAGAGAAAGATTAACAGTTTATGCAGAATGATTAGTTGTAAGGAAGAGGTCAAGTATGTTGGAGCTCTCTCCAAGGCAGTCAGGGATACAGGTAGAGTGCTGTACAAGCTGATCTAGGTCAGTAAGGATAGAGAAGATGTAGCCTTGTTCATCAGGTGGATCAGTGAAAGGAGAGGAGAGCCAAAGGTTGTGGTGAGCATTGAAATCTCGTAGAATGGAGATTTCAAAGAAAGGAGAAATGGTCTGAATGTGTTCCATCATAGAAGTAAGATAGTCGAAAAAGTTTTGATAGCCAGTTTAGTTTGAGGTCTTTCAACTGGCCTTTCACTGAGGAAGGAACACAGGTCATATCCTTGAGGCTTATGAAGTTTGGTCCCTCCATGTTGTTTTCATATTCTACATGTACCTCAAAAATGCATATCTTAAATTTTTCCATTTAATTTTGAACTGCTGCAATGAGGTCCCAGGATTTTATTGTATAGAAAAATATGAATTATTTTGTATTGTTACAAATGATATATTTCACTGCAGCACAAACAGCCCAATATATCCATGTCGCAGCATCTTTCAAGCTTCCCATAACATTCATGTGTTTTAAAAGCTTTCTAATCAAGTGTTTTCGTAAACATTCAGAACACCACTTCTGTACTACTGTAATTTCCAATGAAAAGGAATATTACACATACATACTTCCCAGGACATATATGAACACATTCAAGAACTCTCAAAACACAGATTCAATGGTCAACCAGACATCAAGATTACTGCAGCAATGCCATGTACTTACAAGCAAATGGTGTGTCGTTTCAGACACATGGTGTACAATGTCACATCAACATCATCTTCGTTTTTCGACCTTCTGTTCTGATATTCTAACTGGGGTTTGACGTGTGATGGTTTTTCTCCACTGCTTCCTACCCTGGATTAAATCTTCTCCAATACCCAGTCTTTCCATATCTTGTGTTACAACACTTTTCCATGTCTTCTTAGGTCTTCCTGGTGGTCAATGTCCCACCACATCCAGATTCTCTGCTATTCTCACACAGCTCCCACCCTCATTCCTCCTCACATGACCAAACCATTTAAGCCACTTCTGCCTCAAGATGATATCGAGATCCTTCACCCTGCATCTTCTGGCTACCTCCTCACTCAAAACACTGCCCTCCTATCTCACTCCTGCCATGCATCTTAACATTCTATGATAAGTACTCCTCAGAACATTCATCAGTCTATCTGTCAAAGCCCATGTTTCAGCACCATACATCAACACTGGTCTAATGCAGGCCTCATATATTTTGCTTCTGTGTCTCAGTGGTATGTGTTTGTTGACCAGTATGCTAGCTATTTCCTTCCACTTTAACCATGCTGATGCCACTCTTGTTCTAACTGATCTCTCCACCCCTGCTTCACAGTCCAATACATCTCCTAGATAGCAGAACTGCTGCACTTCCTGTAGTGTGCCCCCATTCACCTCTGGCACATCCTCTGCTTGATCTCCCTCCGTCTCTCTTCTTATGCAGGCTGAGCAGTGGAAATTTTGCACTCCTCTCAAATTCTGCAGACCTGAACACCTTCTATGGCACCACTTACTACACTTCGTGCACAACACTGAGTTCACTCCTACTCCTCTGCCACAGCATCCACATGGCCATTTTCCTGACTGAATTCTTTCTACTGGCTTCTCAGCTGTCACCATTACCTTTGTCTTAACCATTTTTATATTTATTCCCCTCTTCTCCATTCCATTTTTCCATCTATTAAACATTTGCACCACTTCATCCTTAGTCTCTGCTGTCAGCACTAGGTCATCGGCATACAGCAATTTCCATGGGACTTCTCCCCTACATTTCAGTGTTGCCTCCTCCATTACAATGTTAAACAGCAATGGACTGAGTGCTGAACCTTGATGTACCCCAACTCCTACTCCAAAATTAAATTTCCTGAAGTTCCTGCTATTATCTTGACTTTTGATCTTGTATCAATATAGAGAGACATGAAAGCTGCAATGAGTCTCTCAGGCACATTTTGTCTTCTCAAGGTCCACTCTATAACTCTCCTTGGTACTCTATCAAAAGCTTTTTCCAGGTCCACAAACACATTGTACAAGCATTTCCTCCTCTGTTGAAACTTTTTCTGCAACTGTCTCATGATGAATATTGCATCTATTGTGGATTTACCAGCTCAAAATCCAAGCTGTTGGTGTTCTATCTTCACTATCTGCTTCAGCCTTCCTTCCAGCACCTTTTCGAATATCGTCATTCCACGCTCCAACAGTCTGACCCCTCGGTACTTTCCACGCAGAAGGGTATCTCCTATGCCTTTATAAATTGGCATTATCCAGCTGTCTCTCCAGTCCTCAGATGGCTGTCCTCCTACTATGTTATAGAAAATCCTTGTCAATTCTTTAACACCAGTACTTCCAGCCTTTTTTTATAAGATCAGCCATTATACCTGTTGGGCCTGGAGCTTTCCCGGTCTTCATTTCCTTTAAGACTATCTCCACTTCAACTTCTTTTATCACTGCAACTGGCCATTCAAATTTTCTCATCTACTCTATCTCATAATTATTTTCTTCATTTAACAGCTCCTCAAAGTACCTCTTCCACCTTTCCAGTAATTATTTCTGCCTCGTCAGTTTTTATTTCCCCATTTTCATCCTTTACAAATTTAGCTCCCACCACGTCTTTCCTCTCCATCCTCATCCGTCTTGCAATTTTAGACATTTTTGTCCATCCTTGTGTACTCTCCAGATCTCTACTCCAACTTTCCCAGGCTACCCTTTTTGCTCGGCCAACTCAAGGTGGTTGCTTATACTGAAATTCACTAAAGAAGGGTTCGGTATATCGAGAGTTTACTGTATCTAGAGTTTAACATTATCATTCATTTTTTCATTCATTCATCATCCAGTCCTACATTGCCGCATAAAGAGTGTAAGAGCCCAGGGCTAGGTAAGTTGTTCCTGACATTCAAGATGAGTGAACAACCTCACTCATCCCTGAGTGGCATTACGTGAGAAATAAACCCCAACCACCCGTTGGATATAAACCTTCACTGGCTCTATCCGACTGCAGTGCCGTAATTACCCACTAAACCCCCAGGTGCCAAAATTTGGTTATATGGTTACCACCCAGCATAGTAAATGGTTTCCTGGTGTAAAGGAAACCATTTAGCTTGTCACTCAGTGTAGAGTTACCCACAGGCAGAAGGAAGAGGAAAGAATGAAGGAAAGAAAGACAGAAGAGGGAGTGTAAAGTCCCCCGTAGGCAGAACAAGGAAAGAGTAATGCAAAGAAAGAAGAGGAAGGAAGAAAAGAAGGATGGAGGAGAGGAAACAGCAGACACCCGAGAGCAGCACTACATCAAGTGAGTGAATGGTGAGCGCCCCCACCTGCCACTGATTATCTATCTATCTCTCTATTGCCAGACGCCTTGATCCCGAATGGGGTGGCCACAAACAAATCGCCTCCACGTCACTCTGTCCCCTGCCATTTCACTACCATGCTACCAACTCACACCCCCCTCTCTCATATACCTCTCCACTCCATCCCTCCATCTCATCTTCGGCCTCCCCCTCACTCTCGCCCCCTCCACCTCACTCACATACACTCTCCTCATCAGTCTTTCACTCTCCATCCTCTCCACATGCCCAAACCACCTTAACGTGTTTCTCCTAACGCTTCCCATCACGTCCTCAACCACACCACAATGCTCCTTCACTTCCTCATATGTTAGTCTCTCTCTGCATGTGACTCCACATGCTCCTCTCAAATAACTCATTTCCACTGCTCTCACTCTTGACTTCTGTCCTTCCAACAGGGTCCAAGCTTCACTTCCATATGTCAGAGTTGGTATCACAATACTGTCATGTAACAACTTTTTCACTTCCATGCTCACCTCCCTGTTTCTTATCACTGCTTTCAAGGAACCAGCAACCTTCCTTCCCTGCTGCACCCTTTCGTGCACTTCACCTTCCAGACTTCCATCCTTACTCATCACACTGCCCAAGTACTTAAATTCACTCATATTCTCCATATCCTTCCCATCCAATCTCACTGTACATTCACCGGCTTCACTTCTCTTGAAGATCATCACTTTACTCTTCCCCACATTCACCTTTAGATTCCGTTTCTTACACACTCTCCCAAACTCATCTACCAAGCCTTGCAGCTCCCCTTGATCTTCACTCAACAACACAGTATCATCTGCAAACAACAGTACAGGGAGTTTCCAAACACTGCCCTCTCTCACTAGGGCTGCTCCAACATCTTGTGCCAGACCTTGTATCTCTTTTATAACCCCATCCAAATACAGATTGAACAAACATGGAGACATGACATCTTGTTTCAATCCAACCTTCAAATGGAAAGATTCACTCAGTTTGCCATCCACACGCACTGCAGCCTTAGCACCCTCATACATACTCTTCACTGCCTTCAACAACTTCCCATCCACTCCATATATTCTTAATACCTTCCACAAACCTTGTCTATCCACCCTGTCATATGCTTTCTCCAGATCCATGATGGCTGCTTACAATTTCTTGCCCAACTCTAGAAACTTTTCCACTAAGGATCTAAGAATGAATATCTGGTCTACACAACCTCTTCCCTTAAAGGGATTAAAGAATCCCCGAGCTAGACCTTACAATGAGATCATATAGCCCTGCTAGGTAACAGGAGGGCGCTACCTCTCCCGGCACGGGAGTCCTGGGAGCGGCTTGAACTCGCGACCCCCCAGTCCCGAGCTTGATGCTCTACCTCTGGGCCACCGTGCCCCCAACCTCTTTCCTTCCTAAAACCTCCTTGTTCTTCTCCAAGTAATTCCTCAGTAATTTCCCTAACTCTGTCAATAGATATCCTACCATATACTTTTCCTATTACACTGAGAAGGCAAATGCCCCTATGATTACCACACACTGCTTTTTCCCCTTTTCCTTTGTACAGAGGAATAATTATACCTGACTTCCAATCCACCGGGACTCTACCCTCCTCCCAAGCCAATATGCACACCTTCCACATCCATTCTATTAATATCTCTCCCCCATGCTGATTATCACCCATGGTTAATAATGTCTTGGCTCAGTAGACCGTTTGACACTCTACATGAGGGATGCCCTGCCACAAATACCAATAGTACCTAAAGGGGCACCACAGACCAAAGGACTCACAAGTAGTTTTTTTTTTTTACTTTTTATAACCCACTTTTAAAAAATTTTCCATTACACTGGCAATCCAGCCGAAAAGATAAAACATGACTTCTCCCTCAGTTGTTAGTGAACAGCACCATGCCTGGTTAAAGCCTGATTTCTTCTTCAAACTTTGCCACATTTACCATAACTATACAGTATAATTGTTCTCATGCCTGAATGAACTGTCAGGTGCCAAGTGAATAAGATTTTTTCTGAACAGTTTTCCAGTCACCACATTTTCAAATTTTTTCACAATTGAGCTGATACTGGAGAGGACTTATAAAATCAATGACCTCATTCATCACACTTGAATTTCCTCACTCCTTAATGAATTAAATAGTGTCAGATGGCATCACCTGAGTCAGCCATTTACCACATTCAGCACACTAGATACTCTTCTCTCTACAATGCTTTAATAGGTGTCTGGTGATGAATGTAGTGTTCGGTGAGCTGACGCTTCTGTGCGAATAGTTTACCACATTCATCACACTTGAAATTCTTCACTCGTGAATGAATCAATAGGTGTCTGCTGAGATCACCCATCTTTGCAAATCGTTTACCACATTCATCACACTTGAAATTCTTCACTCCCGAATGAGTTAATAGATGTTGAATGAGATTACACTTACGTGCAAATAGTTTACCACATTCATCACACTTGAAATTCTTCATTCCTGAATGAGTTAATAGGTGCTGACTGAGACCAACCTTCAGTGCAAACAGTTTACCACATTCCTCACACTTGAAATTCTTCACTCCTGAATGAATTAATAGGTGTTGAGTGAGATTATCCTTACGTGCAAAAAGTTTACCACATTCAACACACTTGAAATTCTTCACTCCTGAATGAATTAATAGGTGTTGAGTGAGATTATCCTTACGTGCGAATAGTTTACCACATTCATCACACTTTAAATTATTCATTCCTGAATGAATTAGTAGGTGTCTGCTGAGATCACCCTTCTGTGCAAATAGTTTACCACATTCATCACACTTGAAATTCTTCACTCCTGAATGAATTAATAGGTGTTTAGTGAGATTAACCTTAAGTGCAAAAAGTTTACCACATTCAACACACTTGAAATTCTTCACTCCTGAATGAATTAATAGGTGTTGAGTGAGATTATCCTTCCATGCAAATGGTTTACCACATTCATCACACTTGAAATTCTTCCTTCCTGAATGTATTAATAGGTGTTTAGTGAGATGACGCTTCTGTGCAAATAGTTTACCACATTCACCACACTTGAAATTCTTCATTCCTGAATGAATTAATAGGTGTTGAGTGAGATGACTTATCTGTGCGAATAGTTTACCACATTCATCACACATGAAATTCTTCACTCCTGAATGAATTAATTGGTGTCTGATGAGTTAAATCTTCTGTGCAAACTGTTTACCACATTCAACACACTTGAAATTCTTTACTCCTGAATGAATTAATAGGTGTTCAGTGAGATTACTCTTATGTACAAATAGTTTACCACATTCATCACACTTGAAATTCTTCATTCCTGAATGAATTAATAGGTGTTTAGTGAGATGACACTTTTGTGCGAATAGTTTACCACATTCATCACACTTGAAATTCTTCATTCCTGAATGAATTAATAGGTGTTGAGTGAGCTGACTCTTCTGTGTGAATAGTTTACCACATTCATCACACTTGAAATTCTTCACTCCTGAATGAATTAATAGGTGTCTGCTGAGATCACACATCTTTGCAAATCGTTTACCACATTCATCACACTTGAAATTCTTCACTCCTGAATGAATTAATAGATGATGAATGAGATTACACTGAAGTGCAAATAGTTTACCACATTCATCACACTTGAAATTCTTCATTCCTGAATGAATTAATTGGTGTCTGATGAGATAATCTTTCTGTGCAAATAGTTTACCACATTCATCACACTTGAAATTCTTCACTCCTGAATGAACAACTGCATGCTGGATAAGCCTCTTCTTAAAAGCAAATGCTTTGCCACACTCTAAACATATGAACTGATTAACTTCAGCAGAGGACACTGTGCTCAGGACAATATCATTGTCAATGATGAACATTTTGTCACCCACCTCACACTCTGACTGTACATATGGTTCTTCCTTTACCACCTCCAATATATTGTCACCCACCTCATACTCCGACTGTACATCTGGTTCTTCCTTTACCAACTCCAATATATTGTCACCCACCTCACACTCTGTCTGTACATCTGGTTCTTCCTTTACCACCTCCAATATTTTGTCACTCGTGGCACACTCTAAATTTACATTTGAGTCTTTCTTTACCACCTCCATCATATCATTCGTTCCACATCTCTAAAATTCCATCTTCCACTGTACTTCAGTTACTCTACCTTGGTGTTAATGTTACTGTCTATCACAAATAGTATTACTTACCTTTATTGTACCAATGCTTAGTCATATGATGCTCCCATTACAACTGAACAGTAACTATCAAAAAGTCATCACTATTACTGGATAATAATTGTAATTACATAAAATGGATATAATTTCACCACAGACTATTATTCCTTTAATCCTTTGGCTGTGACTTATCATTAAGTGGCCTAAATTCCTAAAAAATGAATGTGCAAAATTATAACTTTGTTGTTACTTTTCCAATAGGAAATAACCATAAGTTTCCACATTTTGTGTGTGATAATGGTAAAAAATGCACCCTTCTCTATGAGAAAATTTAGATTCTCTGAGGGAGAAAAAAAAATGAAAATTAATTTCTGCTATTGTATAATTTTGCAATATGATGAGTTTATTTAAGCTTAACAAGGTTTTTCACTTGTACATATTCAGTAGACACGTGTACACTGTTTGTTGGTGCATAAGAGAGATCAAAATTTACCATATTTGTACAAGAAAATTGTAATTTTCTGAGGAAAATATGAAAATAATTTGTACTATTCTCTAGTTTCGCTATAATGACAAGATTATTTACTTCACACTAGGTTTATTACATGTATATATACACTAGACACATGTACACTGTTTGTTGGCACATAAACGGTATCAAAATTTACTGTATTTATACAGAAACAACAGATGTGTGGATGGAAATTTGTTTTTTTCGGTTGTGGACTGTGGTCACCTGACACATCACAAAGAATAATTAGTAGGGCAACCACAGTCACATAACACAGCCAAAGGATTAAATACTGCTAACACACGAATGCTTATGAACCAAAACTTTAAACATACAGGCCATCACTGCTGAGTCAAGCTGTCAATTCAGGCTGATATTATCACCGTATTCCTTATTTCAACAGCTTTTACATATTGTCTCTGCAGCAATAGATACTGCAAATGATACCACATCAGGAATATCATCCAAGATCAGCTCCTATGTGGGAAAAACAAATCTACCACATGACACCACATGGATAATAACCCATAAGTTGTTGGCTGAGGTACCTCTTGTTGGATGTGCTAAATATAAGATGTTCCCTCAATCCTTTTTTATACTTATCATCCATTACTCAGGCAGCATCCTGATGACGAGTATTTACAACTGCTTTACTGCTCTGACTCCAGCTGTGAACCTGGAAAAACAGTTGCCATTAGACCAGCATCTCCATCAATTTAACCCTTTCATGCGCGGGACCGCGATCTGTGTTTCATGTGGTGTGGTGTGCCAAAGCACAGGACCTCAAACTGCGTGAAAAAGCAAAAAAAAAAAAAAAAATTAACCAAAAAATAAGTTTTCGGTCAATTTGCATCAAATTTTGATGCGTTCTAGCAGCCACATGTCTCACCTGAGGTAAGACTTTGGCAACACTGCAATGGCTCATATGTACCTGTATGTAGCGATAGAATCTCAGTGCCCCACTAGCAGCCAGACAGCAGGGTCATGCTGTGTTGCGTTATCCCTTTAAATCCGCCATTTTCCCCCTCCCACCCGAGGCTGAAGCCATTATTTAATTATTGTGATTGTACAGTGTTTTTGACTATACTGTGAAGTGATTGTGTCTACTGAAGATAGATATATTGTTTGTAAAGCACTGGGGCCCGTTATTAGCCATTAGGCCTAGAGGCAGGAGTCTGGTTTGTTATAGCATGGTTTCCACTCACCCTGCCCATAAATGACGTATTTTACCCCTATAGTGAAGCCATTACTTATATCTGTGAAAAATATACTGTTTGGATTAGTGAAATAACTGACCTACCATAGCAGGCATTACGTTATGCCATAGAGATACATAGACATATGCATCAGTTGCTAAGGGAACAGGCGCTCTCGTACGCCATACAGTAAAGAAGGAAATAACAGAGGAGGCTGGGATGGGATCATGTGATATAGTTTTATACTGCATATGGTTCAGTGTGAAATATACGTATAAAATAGTGCAGTGAGTGTTCACTGAGAAATATTGCGTGCATTTACTGACAGCGGAAAGTTACGTAATGATCAGAGACAAGAAAATACGCCACACAGCGACACATATATGACATTATATACGTATGTTGTGCAGCGAATGTTCGTGGAGAAATCTATTTTGTGCATCGCATGTGATACGCAAACGTGGTGGAAGGAACAAAGAATACGCCACACACACACACACACACAACTCACACACTCCCTAAGTCATCTTCAATCCCTTCAAGTTCCTGCCAGCAGCTCAACACCTCTGGAACAAGTGAGTTATCCATATTATGTTGATTTGTATATTGACCTATTCGTACATTTCAATATTTTTTTCACAAACAAATATTGTTTTTTACATATACACATATGAGATGGAAGAAAGTTCAGCTTCAGTATCAATACCTAGCAAAAAGACTAGTGGTCATGTCAAGTTTCTGAGAGCACTATCAAAGAGCTTATGATATTTCACGTGTATAATTTGAGTAAAAAACAAATAAATAAATAAAACCTAACGAGCGAAAATATATAAGTACTGTATTCATGAGGCAGTGAAATTGAGCGTTTTTATCTCGCTTACGGGCAAGGAAGAGTATTCTATCTTTGTTGTCCATTTACTCCAAAATTATTGAACGTATCAATTTCCTGTAAGAACCATGATAAAGATCAGTCAATTCTACGTATGTACAGGACATAACTATGTAATTTCTCTAATGAAAAGTTGTTGGTACGTAGGCGGTTATTGTGCGAGCATGACGAAAGTGCACTGCGGCCGTGAGTACCCTGTAGTTTTTTGCAATTTACTAGGAAACTATGAGGTGTATCAAAACAAATAGTTACCAGGATAAAGCTTATGAAATTCTACATAAGATTATATAATGAAAACGTCAGGTGTGCGAGAAAACTTCTGCAGTATACCTCCCTGAACAAAAATCAATTTTCTTAAACAAAAAAGGCTTTTAGTTTTTGGCTATTTTCTCAAAAATCACATATTGCATCACAACCGTACACACCTCATTAGAAAGCCAATGATATTGTCTATCAAAACTTGTAATAACATTTTTCTGTATGATGGGAAACATTCGAACGACGATGTTGGGAAGTGAGATCAAGGTTCCAAAATGTTTATTCACGGTGGCCTAATGTACTTTTATTCGTATTTTTCTGGATTTTCTTTTGGCTCATCAGCTAGAACAAACACCGGCGAATAAGATGATGTGGGTTTCAGGGCAATATTTAGAGGTTTGGGTGGCGAAAATAAGGCAAGAATACGTGTAATATGAGTCGAGTGGGCGGCCTGGTGCAAGTAAAATCATGAGCTGTGAAACTTAATAAAATTACATGTGCACAAAAGGGTTAATAACACTGTCCAGTGAACTCTAATTTTGCATGGAGCTCATTTATGCTATGTGGGGAAAAAAGAGAGGAATTAAAATAAAGGTTCTGATTCATTTTTATGATTATTAAATTTGCTGAGCAATAAAACACATATGGAAATGTATATAATGACCTCTAAAGAAAAAAATGTTGTCTTATTATGGGCTGGTTTGCAAATCTCTGAGTACAAGAACTCTTATAAACAAAAAATACAATTTATTTAACATTTAATATCACTTTACTGTGGCATTCATGATGGATACATCTTTAACCCTTAAAATGTGGCATTCCTTCCATAAGTCATCATTAAGTAACTGCTGCATTACTTTTGGAATGTATTCTGAATTTCCTGTCACCTCAATATTGTGCATCAGAGACATGGATAATAACATCAATGGTGGCACAATTTGACAGTAAGCCATTGTATATTGGAATCATTCCTGTATTGAAGATTAAAAAAAACTTAAGAACCAAAAGAGGGACCTTTGGGAAAATTTCTGATTCACTTTTCCCCAATATCCAAAAAGGGGGGATTCTTAAGCTTCTTTTTGTGCAGATTCCATTTGCACAATGCACGGTATAACTTGGTAGTTTATGGTAGAACACTTTATAAAGGCAAAGCCAGAAACATCAACATAAAGATTTGAGTCTTGGCACAATCATTACCTTTTAGCTGGGGTCTGCAGAGTCCACATCAGCTCTGATGAACTGACTGCAAGCTGCCTTCTGCATGTCCAGTTGCTCTCTCACCACACGCCTGAATAACAGATCACTTCAATACACACACAAAGTATACTATCTAGCGGACAAGTACTTAATGTTACATCAATGCAACAATGTAATACTTTTAGAAGTCAATGGCCTGGAATCAACAGATTAATGTGTACTTCCAGAGGAAATACAGAAACCAGGAAAGCTTACATGTAAGTATTCCTAAAACAAAGATACATACAGCAACTGTAATTACTTAATTTAACAATGACTGAAGGTAGTAGGTGGTGGCAACCATCATCCATTCACTTGGTGTATGGTAGTACTGAACTTCTCCCTTCCCCCTTCTCATTTTATTTCTGTGTCTGCCTTCCTCTCATCTTACCTCTCCCTTCCCTTTCTGTTACTTTTTATGACTCTCCTTTCCATATCAGGTGGCTCTATGCTCAGTAACAAGCCTAATAGTCTCCTATAACCCAGGAAACCATTACAACTCTGGTTGGTAACAATATAACCAAACTGCAGGGTGAAGTGGAGCCTGCTATGGTGCCCCTATTAGCTGGGCAGAGAGATGCAAATGTAGCATTCATCCAGGAACCAAACTGCCACACTATTCCCAACACCTAGCTGGGGTTAGGCACCGTCAGCCACAAAGGAACATCAGGTCATTGCATGGGACAACCCTGTACTGTTGCTTGCCCCTAGCCGACAGTCTGGACAGTCTGGGGTAAAAAAAAAAAAAAAACTGAATGTATCACACATCTGGCAAGTCCTAAGTGGTGAATACGGGTGCCAAGTTACTTCACCTAATGCCACCTCTGCACCACTAAACAATACCTGGCTACTGGTTGTTCCCACATTTGTTTCCTAATGTACACTGGATGCCTCCAATACCAGCTTAGTGCTGTTACACTGACTTATTTTAGGTTCTGTTGCTGCCCAAACCTTATAGAATCATAGGACTGACGTTCTGCATTCTGTCACTGCCAATCCCTTTAGAATTATAGGACGTTAAAAAGGGCAACCGCATTGGATTCAGTCATAGAAGGTGCTATCCAAAATTTTCAGGACAGAGATCACTACGCCTAAATGGATTGTAGTAGCACCTCTAGGTGGCAGTACTAACATGCATTGTGAGTCAGTGTGTCACGTGGCGAGGAGCTATGCAGATGTGGGGATTTGTGACACTGTTTAGCTCTCGTGCATGTGTCGTCAGGCGATTCTCGGATAGATATAAAAAAGGAACAGTGACTTTGCATCAAATTTTCTGCAAACCTCAGAAAAGATGCAAAAGAGACGATGACAATGATTAAACAAGTGTTTAGTGAGCAATCTCTTGGTCGGACACAGGTGTTTCAGTGGCAAGCATGGTTCAAAACTGGTCGAACATTGGTTGACGATGACAACCACACAGGGAGGCCCTCAACCGGCACAACTCCTCTGAATGTCGCAGAAATTCAGTAGCTCACCCACAAGGATTGTCGTTGGAGCATTGACAATATTGGTGAGGAGGTGGGAATTGGTTTTGTGACATGTCTGAGGATTCTCACTGAAAAACTGGGCAAGCCCCGCATCACAGCCAAATTTGTTCCCAGGCTCCTGACAGCTGACCACATGCAGCAACACATCAGTGTCTGCACTGAGCTTCTTGGACTTGCCTCAGAAGATGAAACCTTCATGTTCAGGCCCTCTGTGACTTTTTTCTGTTCCCAAAAATGAAGATTCAGCTGAGAGGGCATTGTTTTGATACCACTGAGGACATCCAGATGGATAGCATGCGGTGCTTGACACTCTTGTCGAAAAGGACTTCCAGGGAATGTTCCAGCAACAAAGAAAGCACTGGGACTGGTGTATCATTGTGCAAGGGAACTACTTTGAAAGTGATGGTGGCTAATAGAAGCTATGGTGAGTTTTCAAATTTATATAGCATTAGTCCAGAAAATTATGGATAGCACCTTGTATATAACCCCTCCAGTTTAGTATATTTTTCCATAAGCTGAGTAAACTCGTCTTTACATATCCATAATAACTGAAGGCAGGACAACATGAGCCTAGTTTAATACCTCTTATTACAAGCCAAATCTTACTGAACCTATTCAAACACACGTTACCTAAAAGCTAACAATATAACCTAACCCAACCAAAAATAACCTAACATAACTTAACCAAGCCAACCATAACCTAACCTAAAACAGTGTAAACTAACTTATTTAACCATAACCTAGCCTAATCTAACTAAAACTAACCCATGGTAACTTATCCAAACACAGTGAAATATAAATTAGGATAATAATTTGGCATTAAATTACTTTTTTAAAGTGGAAATACGATAACTACAAATCTTTCATCATCGCCTTACATTCAACAAATTTTTTTTTTATTTTTTTTAACAAATTATTACTGGGCCTGGCACAATGCAGTACCTTGATCCATGATGTGTGTGCTAATCTAACCCACTGAATGCTTACCTTACTGTGTATTTATGATAATACATGCTCATCTAAGTCTACATTAATTAGTAAGGCCACTGAGTGATTTGCTTCTGACTGTTGGTGGCCTTCATGCCAACCACCTCAACCTGTAGGCCTGTCCCAGGCCAGGACTTGTGTTCTTACCTAATTGTACCTTTACAGGAATGTGTCCAGCTCTTACTGTCCCTTGTCTTAAACCACTTTCATCATACATCTCTTTAAATTTATGAACTGTTTTGGCACACACTATTTCATTCGTTAGTGCTGTCTCAGGTGGCCAAGGCAGAACCGGCTTTACAGGGAAATTACCAGGATTCTTTCTTGACACTTTATTCCTTCTATTATATCTTGATATTCTGTTCAATCCTATGTACCCCAGTTATTCCCGTAAAACTGAAAGGTAATCGTTACTTCATCTACGAAACAAACTCAAACATTTAACTTCTTATTTTGAACAATATCAGTAAATCCAACATGTTAGGTCTTCTTCAGTTATGTCCTAACATTATGATACATCATTCACATACTGTACTACAGGCAAATATAATAGGATACTATAGATATACTGAAATATAATACTGTACCTCGGTCACCTCTCAGCTTGGCCCCTGAGTCCGTAGTTTGTTATGGTTGGTGGCCGTTCGCATAAGACAAAGCAAAACAGATCCGGATTTGTTGACAAATTGCCAACGATTGAAGTGACACCTTTTGCACAGTGTTACTAAACTACAAATGAAGATACAATTCTTAACATTAATATATGCCGAGTATATATATATTGTATATCGTTTCGTTTTTGAAAGCTGCAACATGCTTGCATGCGTTGGCCTTTTTGGATTGGAGCGTGTAGCATTTTATGACCGGATGCCCTTCCTGATGTCTACCAATGACCCTTGGGTGGATTCGATCCTCCGACCCTACGGCCAGAGCGGAGCGCTCTAACCCACTGAGC